>JAJIBD010013187.1:0-27838 GCA_021461705.1 Cryptotis parvus | reverse complement strand
TGATTCCCACTAGGAGCGACCCTTAAGCACTGAACTGCAAGTAGGAGCTAGTAGCAACAAGTGTGGTCCCTGAACCAAAAACAAGCCAGCAAAAATTCCACCAAATCCAGGGGCCGGAGCGATAGCCCAGCGGGTAGGGCGCTTGCCTTGCACGCAGCCGGCCAGCCGGCCTGGGTCTGATCCCCGGCATCCGATATGGTCCCTTGAGCGCCACCAGGAGTAATTCCCTGAGTGCAGAGCCAGGAGAAACCCCTGAGCATTGCCGGGAGTGACCCAAAAAAGCAAAAAAAAAAAAAAAAAAAAAAAATCCCACCAGATCCAGACCAAAAAATGACTTGAGTGTGGAGGAGGGGCCAGAGTGATAGCTCAGTGGGTAGGGCATTTGCCTTGCACGCAGCTGACCTGGGTTCGATCCCCAGCATCCCATATAGTCCCCAAGCACCGCCAGGAGTAATTCCTGAGCGAAGAGCCAGGAGTAACCCCTGAGCATCATGGGTGTGACCCAAAAAGGAAAAAAGTGTGGAGGAGATGGTTCAAGGGGCTGGAGCACAACTTTGCATGTGAGAGGCCTGGTTGATCCCCAACAGCAGACGGGCCTCTGAGCAGTATCAAAGGTGCAGCTCAGAGCTGCAAGTAGATCCTGGGCAGCAGGAAATTATCCTCAAACACCCTCACCCAACTCAGAACAAGGACTCACCAGGGAGCCTGCTGGAGGCGGTGCCCGAGAACATGCTGGCACCTTGGTTCCCAGCACTGCGTGTCTCCCAAGCACCACCTGGTACGGCCCCAAACCAAAAACGAGAACAAGCAAATACAGCCCAGGCAACAGTAGAGCGTAAGTACAGTTTGTCTTGCAGGCGGCTGGCCTGGTTCGACCCCTGGCATCCTTTACGGTCCCCTGAGGTCTGCCAGGAGTCAGCTCTGAGCACTGCCAGGTGTGGCCCCCAACACCTAAATAAATATAAAAAGGGAAGCAAAATAAATAATCTCCTGAGGTCAGAAGAGAGATCAGGGATCAGTTTTCATCTGTTTTCCTACACCACGCAGCCCCGAGCATCACTGGGTGAAGCCCAGTGGCCCAGCACTGCACCGCTGGACCTGAGCCTGATCTGAGCACTGCACCATCCGGTTGTTAGTCGAGGAGTCCTCAGAGTGGCCTCGGGTTCCCCCGAGCACTGCCTGGCAAACTCTCTCCCAACCCCCACCTCCAAAATTCCACCTCTCCCAGATCAGGCAGATGGCAGCCTGGACTTCAGGACCGCCAGAATGTTCAGGGGCCAGAGAGAGCACAGGAGCCAAGGCACTTGCCCTGCATGCAGCTGTGGTGGCTGTAACCCTGGTCCAAACCCCCCAGCAACACATCTGGTCTCCCTGAGCACAGCTGGTAGCACTGATGTGACTGAAACCTCCTTGCAAAACCCCTACTCCCCTTCAGACTCCCAAAAAATGTTTAAGAATATTCCAGACTTAGGGCTTTAACGGATGAACCCATTTAATTGTCCCAAGAGGTGAGTAAATGGACACTTGGAGTTACCTGGTCAGGGTCACCTGCTAAGAGTGAATGTAGGACGCGAGAGAAGCTCAAAAGTAAAACAAGGGCCGGAGCGATGGCCTAGCGGGTAAGGCGTTTGCCTTGCGCTGGCCGGCCTATGTGGGCCGAGGTTCGATCCCCGGCATCCCATATTGTCCCCAAGCACCGCCAGGAGTAATTCCTGAGTGCAGAGCCAGGAGGAACCCCTGAGCATCGCCGGGTGTGACCCAAAAAAGCAAAAACAAACAAACAAACAAAAAAATAAGGCCTGTTGGTGGCTGCGCTGTGAACACTGTCTATAACGAGGAGCGGCAGGTGGATGGTGTGGAGAATGGGCACATTTTTTTTTCTTTTTGGGTCACACCCGGAGATGCTCAGGGGTTACTCCTGGCTCTGCACTCAGGAATCACTCCTGGCGGTGCTCGGGGGACCATATGGGATGCCGGATCGAACCCGGGCCGGCATGGGCCGGCCGCGCAGGGCAAACGCCCTACCTGCTGGGCTATCGCCCGCCCCGAGAATGGGCACATTTACCTCAAACTTTCCTGCTAAAGGCCCCTCCTACTCTCCATTATCATTACATCAGGGTGGGGCCGGAGCGACAGCAGTGCGGAGGCCGTTTGCCTTGCATGCGGCTGACCCGGTTTGATTCCCGGCATCCCATATGGTCCCCCGAGCACCACCAGGAGTAATTCCCGAGTGCAGAGCCGGGAGTAACCCCCTGAGCACTGCCGGATGTGACCCAAAAAATAAAATAAAATAACATCAGGACTAACTGCCCCATCTATTGTCTTTTAAATGTCTGAGTACTGAGATACACTGCGCCTAAGCATCAGGGGCCTTCTGCCCTAGATGCACAATAAAACCAAGGCACCTGTTCCTTTCTAGGAAAGCTGCGCTCGAGTAGGAGCCGTTACTTAACTAGGAAGGTTTGCTTTGGCCTCATCCTGCTGGTGCTCGGGCTTGCTACTTGCTGTCTCGGGACTTATTCACGTGGGCTGGAGGGACCAGTTGGGCGCAGAATAAGCACCTGACCCACTGTACTTAGTTCCGCCAGGAGGGTTTTGAGGATTAAATTGGGTGATTTGCACTGCATCCTCAGAAAACTCCTACACTCCTCAGTTTCCCTCTCTCTCTATGGCTTTAAAAACAATTTTTTTTGAAATTTATTTTGGGGTTTTAGATCACACCTGTGCTCATGGCTTACTTCTGGCTCTGTGCTCAGGCTGGCACTGGGAGAACATCTGTGGTCCCAGGGATGGAACTAGGGCTGGCCACATGCGAGGCAAGTGACGTAATTCCTGGACCTCTCACCCTACTGCTGCTTTTCCTCGGGGCTTGCTGACCAGTCTCTGCCGTGCTCCCACCCCCTCCTGCGAGCCCCACACGTGTCAATGGGAAAGGCCTCTCCTACCACCTCCGCTGGGTCCCTCGGGCTGGGCTCCCTAGCATGGGGGTGTGGGACTGAGTCCAGCTGCCTAGATCGCTACAACCACCTTTCCCATCAGTGCGCCTCGCAGGGAAACCGGGCCCTCAGCAGGTAGTAGTGCTCCCTGGGAGAAGCCTCTTCCTTAAGCCCAAGGCGGAGTGAGGGGCAGAGCATCCGCCTTGAGCAGGGAGAGGATCAGGGCATGGACACCGTGCAGTCACCGCTCCTCACCTACAGTCTTTAGCTCACATCCTCGAAGCACCCAGTGTGGAGCAGGTGCCCTGACGTAAGCGTCCCCCGTCAGCCTGTTCCTTCCCATTTCCCAGTACCACAGGGAATAGTTTCCTGCCATTAAGTTTTGGTTTCAGTTGGCCAAAAACCAAGGAACAAAACTGGGAATGCCTTGACAGTGACCACAGCATGCCTGAGGCACAACAGTTGAGAACTTACCAGAATAGCGGAAGGGGGAATGAATTCACCAAGTTCCCAACACGGCTTTGTAAACAAGGGCACACGCACCCCTGCAGTATTTGATCTCTGGGCACGGGGCTTTCCAGTGTCTGCGACACAACCTCACACACATTCGGTCAGAAAGCCCCAGAGCATTTGGAGTCCTAGCAGCAGCAGAAGGGAAGCCACAACTGAGCTGTGAGCAGGGAGGAATGACAGTTTCTGCACCCCAGGGGAGTCTGAGAGCAGGAAAAGGGGTGCGTGCTCCTAACAGGCTGCGGAGCCACCTGGTCCCAAGCACAGGGAAGAGGCTGCTCACAAGTCCCAAGGATGGAGTGTCTGGGGAGACGGCCATAGTTAATGCAAACTTTATTTATAAAAGTCTCTTAAATTAGTTGTATCATGCCATGCTTTCATACAGAATACAGTGACCCTTTGGGGCTACGGGAAAAGAGCTCACGAACTGAATGGAAAACTATTAAAAGAGTTTCTAGTAGTAATGAAAGAGAAGGACAGCTTTACAAATAAACAATTACAAATCAAAGGAAGAGGACAATAAAACGAGGCGGAGCTGAGGAGGGCAGCTTGTTTAGTCTGTACACTAAACTACCACACATCTGCTAGAGGCAGGACGCTGCCGGGGAGAAGCAGAGTATGTACAAGTACTTGTGCCACAACGACTCCTCCCCAGGTCCACATATGATACATACAACCAGTCTGTACGCCGGCCTGCCAAGGCCACGCCAGCTATGAGGACGTCTAGTTGAGTCAGCTAAAGCTGCAGGGGTGCCAGGGTCGGCGGCTTCACTTGCGACTGCTCTTTATTCTCTCCAGTCTTTTTTTTCAAGTCATCGATGTTGGCTGTGGAGGAGGGGGCCATGGTCCCTGAAGAGTGAGTCCGGCTCGAGTCCGGCTCCGAGTGCTGGTGCTGCTCCCGGGACTCCCGGAGCTGGGAGAGCTTGCTGTGCAGCATGTCCGTGGATGAGGCCACGGGAGGGACGGCCGGCTTGGAGAGCAGAGCAGTGAGCGGAGGCCGCTCGTCTTGCTGCTACGAGAAGAAGCGAACCCCAGCTCAGCAGGCAGCAGACAGCTGGGCAACACCCCCCACCTCGGGCCCCAGCGGGAGGGTCAGTACCTTGGCGTTGTCCAGACCACAGCGCTGCCGCAGGATTTTTAGCCTTTCCAGGTAGACAGAGGGCCCCACCTCCTCTCCATTGGAGTTCACCATGGAGGACACTGTGCCTGTGGTGGTGGACATGCAGGAGACCTCCATCTGAGGGGCGATGCCTAGAGGACACGCGCAAAGGCTCTCAGACACGGCGGGCGCGCACCCACACAGACACACACACACACAGACACACACACACACACACAGTCTCCTCCCCCTCTCCCCTCTCTCTCTCTCTCTGTCTCTCTCTGTCTCTCTCTCTGTCTCTCTCTGTCTCTCTCTGTCTCTCTCTGTCTCTGTCTCTCTCTCTCTGTCTCTCTCTCTCTCTCTCTCTCTCTCTCTCTCTCTCTCTCTCCCCCCCTCCTCCCCAGCTCTCCAAGGCCCAGCCCGAGGGAACCTGAATATAACTGTGGCTGAGAACTAAAAATCCGTAAGACTCCGCCCCGAGTTGGGGACAACGGTGCCCTGGAATACGGATTAGCAGAGTGAGGGCTTCAGGAACTGAGCCAGAGGCACACAGCGAGCTGGCCACCATCTCCACTCTGGCTGTGGTCTGCAATGTTGGGGCAGGCCTGGGCAACCCCAAAAGTCTAAACCACTCCTTATCTCTATTCTGTGAGCATACAACCGAAGAACTTAAGGAAAGAGACCAGCACTCTCGGAGGGGAGGGAGTACACAGGACAGGGAAGACACTCGGGTGTCCAGAAAACACCCAAGAAAGGAAACAGGAACTCAAGTGTCCACAAGCCCCAGCATGAAACATACATATTTTAGTAGGGAGAGGGGAAAAAATTAAACTTATTACAGCATATAAATTTCAAGCCCTGAGCACTGCGGGTGCAAATGCAAAAACTAAAAAACAAACTAAGAAACCAAAAATGTACAAACAGAAAAAACTGCAGGCATTCTGGTAGGTCTATGAAAAGGAGATATCTATCACGTACATATCTTTAGGGGAAACATCAAAACGCCAGGGCCAGATATGTTATATAGGGGGCGAAGTGTTTGCCTTACATGTGGCCAACCTTGATTTGATCCGTAGCACTGCATATGGTCTGGGATCACCCCCAAAAAAAATACAGCAACACCCCCCCCCAAAAAAAAAAACACACAACAAAATAACCCCAACCAATCGACCAACTCTCTGAAACATAGAAACCCAAACTGGGCTTGGGAGCCAGCTCCAGGACTCGAATGCATGCGCTGCATGCTGGAGGCCCTGGTTGATCCCTGGCACTGCACACACGTGCCCTGAGCACCAACCGATTCTCTAAACCCGAGCCAGGAATAAGCCTGAGCACTGCCAGGTGTGACCAAAAAAACAGGAGCCAGAGAGCTCCAAAGGATGCGTGCATGTTTTGTGTGCGCACATGTGTGTGTGCAGCGTGTGAGTGTGTGTCTAGCTTGATCCCTAGCAATGCACAGTACCCCAAGCACTGCTGAAAGCGACTCCGAGCACAGCCAGGGGAGGCCCAGAACATTGTCAGCTATGGCTCAAAACAAACAACAGCAAAAAAGAAAACCAGGGCCGGAGAGCTAGTACACGAGGTAAGACAACTGCGTTGCATGTGACCAACCAGGTTCAATCCCCAGCACCACATATGGTCTCCTGAGCACTGCCAGGAGTGATCCTTAAGTACAGAGTCAAGCATAATCCCTGAGCACTTCCATATGTGGCCCAGGAAACAAACAGAAGACCCCCAAAAAAAAATAGCTAACTTGATAGTACTAAAAATTTATTACACACACCAAAAAAGACACCCGGGAAATGAAACTCCTTGTGGGGCCGGAGCGATAGCCCAGCGGGTAGGGATTTTGCCTTGCACGCGGCCGGCCTGTGCTGGCCCGGGTTCGAGCCCGGCATCCCATATGGTCGCCCGAGCACCGCCAGGAGTAATTCCTGAGTGCAGAGCCAGGAGTAATCCCTGAGCATTGCCGGGTGTGACCCAAAAAAAAAAAAAAAAAAAAAAGAAAAAAAAAAAGAAAAAAAGAAAGAAACTCCTTGTGATTAAACAGAAAAGTACAGAGGTCACTAGCGGTCACTCTAGGGGAAAGGGTTAGGATGGTGGACACATGATAGTGTATAGAATTTCTCCCTGGCATGGGTGCTGTACTATAGCTCCGGCCCATGATAGCCATTTGATTTAAGGCTGCTGACAGTTATTTTCTTTAACTGCCACTTCTTACATCTTCCTTCTGTCCAGATATTATATGAATTTTTTTTTTTTTTTTTTGCTTTTTGGGGTCACACCTAGCGATACTCAGGAGCTACTCCTGGCTCTTCACTCAGAAATTACTCCTGGCAGTGCTGGGGACCATATGGGATGCCGGGATCGAACCCGGTCGGCTGCATGCAAGGCAAACGCCCTACCCGCTGGACTATCACTCCGCCCCATATGAAGTAATTTTCAGTTACTCTTTTCCACTACAGCTTAGTATCAGCACAGGCATTCATTCATTTCATTTAACGAATACCTATCAAATGCCTATTATGTGTTAAGTGAAAGGAAAAAACCCTCACTTCTGGGCAGTTTTTTGTTGTTTTTTTTTGGTTGGCTACACTGCCTATGATCAGGGATTACTCCCGGCTCTATGCTATGGAATTAGTACTGGTGGGCTCATGGGGCCTTATGGAATCCTGGGGATTGAACCCAGGTCAGCTGTATGCACGGCCTTACCCAACCGTACTAGATACTTCCAGGCCCACTCCTGGATTTTAAATTCTAGCAGACAGACATTAAACAACCTAAGAAATACTACATTACATGGTATGTTAAGGGTGGTTAAGTGCTACAGAGGGTTGAGAAGTAGATTACAAGTTTTATTTTAAAATTTTTTTTTTTTTTTTTTGGGGGGGCTATGCATGTCAGCAAAACATAAAGCCTTTGAAGCCATCTTTCAGGCCCCGTAATTAAGTTCTTTACAAATTTTAATTTAAAAAGTTTGGCGGGGTGGAGGGTGTTACGAGATTTACTGTTCGGGAGACCATGTGCTGCTGGGGACTATCTGGGTGTCCAGAATGCAAACTATGCACTCTGAGCCTCTGAGATCTCTCCCCAGCCTGGGTTGCAAGTTTTAAGAGCTCTCATTGAGACAGTGGTATTTGAACGAGAATCCGAGGAGGCAAGGGAGCTAGGCACAGGCTCTCTGGGGGAGTGTGATCTACACAAGAAACTGCCCGTGCAAAAGCCCTACAAAGGGGCTACAGTGGTAGTACAGTGGGCAAGGTTCCTGCCTGCACACAGGCGACGCTGGTGGATCCTCAGCATCCCATCTGGTTCCCTGAGCCAGCCACCTCAGTGCAGCACCAGTAAGCGCTGAGCATCACAGGATATAGCCCCCAAACAAAAAGGGGGGTATATCCATCACTGAATATAAACCCCAAATGCCAAGGCCCTAAAAAGGCGCATGCTTGGTGTATGCCGCAGATTGGTTAGCAAGGGAATGAAGTGGTGAGTATCTGGGCAGGAAGCAGGAGATGAGTATAACAGGGTTTCAATAAAAGAGATCTTTGTTTTTTGGGTCACAGACGACAATATTCAGGGGTTACTCCTGGCTGTGCACTCAGGAATTACTCCTAGTGGTGTTGAGGGACCATATGGGATGCCTAGGATTGAACCTACCTGCTATACGATCGCTTTGGCCCCCGCTTTACCCAAGTAAGGAAAAGGAGAGACTTTGGGGGAACGGGAGCACTGGCACAGTGGGTAGGATGCTTGCCCTAAAAGTGATAACCAGGTTTGATTCCTGGCATCCCACTGTCCCCCCAAGCACGGACAGGACTCATTCCTCAGTACAGAGCCAGGAGTAAGCCCTGAGTACCGTCCGATGGCCCCAAAGCATAAAACTGAATAGAAGACCAACAAACAAACAAAACAAAACCCCAAACAAAATAAACTCAACATAAAAAGGAGAGACTTCAGAAAATGTGTGAGAAGTGTTCAATACTATGGCTATTATGTACAGAAATGAACATAGGTAGACGAGTTAGATAGCATTTAGGGAAGTGGGAGACAAGGAAGCTGAAGAGACGTGGAGATGAGAGGAAGCCCTGGGGATGCCGTAATAAAAATTGAGGGAAAAGAAGAAGCAACGAGGCCATAAAGAACAGCTAGCGAGGCGGAAGAAACCAAGGAAACACAGACTTGATGTCACAGAACAAACCCCTCAACGGGGTGTTAGGATCACCCTGGTGCACGTGGGGCACCACCAGGACTTGAGGGCTCATGACTGCCTAAGCCGCTTACTCCTCTTCTGAGTCTCAGGTCAATTTTCTTTCTTAGTGGAGGGGGAAGGAGGGGGAGTGGGCGGCCATGACTGGTGATGTTTGGGGGTTACTCCTGACTTGGCATTCAGAAGTTATACCTGGCAGTGCTTGGGAGACCACATGGGGTACTTGAATCTGGGTCAGTCATGCGCAAGGCAAATACCCTACCCGCTATACTATTGCTCGACCCTCTCAGATAAACTTTTTTTTTTTTTTTTTTTTGCTTTTTGGGTCACACCTGGAGACGCTCAGGAGTTACTCCTGGCTCTGCACTCAGGAATTACTCCCTGGCGGTGCTCAGGGGACCATATGGGATGCTGGGGATCAAACCTGGCCGGCCGCTGCAAGGAAAACAGCCCACCCGCTGGGCTATCGCTCCGCCCCTCAGATAAACTATCTTAAGGGCAGTCTTAACCACTGCCACACGGTAACAACAGGTCAGCAGCCGATGCTGATGGGCTGGTACTGATACCATCAGTGAGACTGTTGGTTCCGAAGCTGAGAGCTCCGAGCTTATTTTGGAACAACTCGAGGAAACGATACCTGTTGAACTGGGGATTCGGCCTTTGCCCTCCCTCTCCATCTCGATCACCCGGAGGCCTCTCTCAACATAGCTCTGGAAGAACTGTGAGGAGTTTTTCAAAAATGGCTCAATGTCGGCATCTGAGTACTTCTTCTTGTATTCATACAGGTCTGCGAGGCCCTGGTCAACAAAAAGAAGAGGTGACATGAATGATAATTACGATTCTTTTCCCAAAATAGCCTCACTGAGTCCGACTTCTTTCTTCTCACCTCTTTGGTGTTCTCTTTAGAACCAATCTTCTTAAATATCTCAGCTAAGAAATCATTCACTTTAGCCTTTGATGATTTTTCATCCTGCAAAGTTGAAAGACAGACACAGGGAGGTTTGGTTGGTTAGGCTTAACTTAACACTCAGGAGCCAGTGGTAGGCTAAGAACTGAAAAGGTCTCAGAATTTAGCTTTCCGTTTTTGAGCCACATGGGCACAGGGGCTGCTCCTGACTCTGCATTTACTCCTAGTGGTGCTTGGAGGACCATACGGGATGCGGAGGATCAAACCTGGGTCAGCCGTGCACAAGGTAAATGCTCTACCCACTGTGCTATAATTCAGTTCTCAGTGGTATGTTCCGGCAGACAACAGAAGCAGCAATGTTAAGGTCTGCAGCAGAAACACTCCCCTACAGAGGAAATAACTGGCCCCGGTTGTCTCTGAGAAAACCGGGCCCACACTGGCTTGACCTGATGACCCGTGACTTAAGCGTGGACCTAGAAACTGTCCTTAGAACAAAGAGCACCCCTCATGCTGGAGCCTTGTAACCTGTTTGAAGCTTCCAAGGCAGAACTGGGTCAGTGCCATAGCAGGAGTGACCGAGCGCTCAGAGGCAGCACCAATGCTGCGCATCTTCCCAAGATCAACGCCCCCGCCTCCCGCACCCCTGCCAAGCCAGGACACTCACTATTCGAGACGCCCCCTTTCCGTTTCCTTGTCAGACTTGCTCCCTGACTGGTCCATACTGTGCTTCATCATGCGGCAGAGGTGGGCCTCCAGCTCAGACTCGTTCTTGTTGTCGATCATTGTGAGGTGGTCGAGGATCTGCAGGACACACGCAGGGTCAAATGAAAGCAACGTGGCCTCCAGCATGTCCTCCAACGCCCTCGGACCCGTGGCTGCTCTCACTCACCTTGGGTCCTTTTAATTTGCATAAAGTGTGCAGCAAGGTTTTTAGGGTCCTTATGGGAAATTCACTTTTACATTGCTTCAATTTTTCTTTGGGAAAGACCTTCATGAATATGTGTATATCTAAAAGAATTCTGTCTAGATTAATGTTGTTGATGGTATCAGGTAATAGTCGAACCATTCTCCAGAGACACTATTGAAAAACAACAACAACAACAGAAGTTAGGAGGGCCAGAGGGAGAGTACGGGGTTAAAGCTCTTTGTCCTCATGCAGCAGAGTCTGGTTTGAACCCTGGCACTGTATACAGTATCCAAGTATTGCTGGGTATAGTCACCCATTACGAAGGAAAACCACGAGGAGGAATTAACTGCAGAACGAGAAGAATTTGTCTCCAATCACCGTCCTGAGCTCTGAATTATTTCTACTTTTTTTTCTTTTTTTTTTTTTTTGCTTTTTGGGTCACACCCAGCGATGCTCAGGAGTTACTCCTGGCTCTGCACTCAGGGGATCATATGGGATGCCGGGATCGAACCCGGTCGGCGGTGTGCAAGGCGAATGCCCTCTCCCGCTGGACTATCGCTCCAGGTCCTCTGAATTATTTCTAAAGCATGATCAAGGATATACATATACACATGGTATCCTTTAAGTTCAGCTGCTGAAACAGGAAAAGTCAGTACAATAGGACTCAGTCCATCCATGTCTCTGGCTACCTTAACACAGGAAATGTAATGTAATTATCACCAGGCATACTCTTTTTTACTCCACATAGAGACTTCTGAAATAAGAAAACATGGAAACTCTGTCTTGGATTTGCTAGACACCCGAGTTATTATGTTGCTTAACTAAATCTAACCCAAGAAGAACATATATTTTATACTATTTTTTTTTTTTTTTGGCTTTTGGGTCACACCCGCAATGCTCAGGGGTTACTCCTGGCTCTGCACTCAGGAATCATTCCTGGCGGTGCTCAGGGGACCATATGGGATGCCGGAATTGAACCCAGGCCGACACAGGCCGGCCGCAGCAAGGCAAATGCCCTCCCGCTAGGCTATCGCCTCCAGCCCCTATTTTATACTATTATAGTGTATTAACAGTATAATATTTCAGAAATACCTAGTTGGCATCTTTCAAAAAAGATACAAATATTACAGAACTATCAGTACATTTCTAGAAATAAATGTGTTTGCCTTCGAGTTTTGCCTTACTGATGAGATATTTACAACAGCATTCCTTTCAGTGCACGAGGTACTCAGATCTGAGCTTAGGGTATAAACTGGAGGAAGGGAAAATTGGAGACAAAGGAAACGAACTTTACCTTCATAACAAGCTCTGAGAATTTCGCGAACTGGCTGTTGCTAGGAGGCTGTCTTGAAGCAGAACAAGCAGGGCACTAGAAGGGAAATAATCCAGTAATGATAAAGGGAAGCGGATCTCTGGGCGAGAACAGGGTGCTGAAAGGGGTCAAAGATAAACATGATACACTCTCGGTAACAGTGCTGCAGGCCACAGTGCTTAAAGGAAAGAGTCTGCCAGAGACAGGCTTTGGGGGCCCACAAGGGGTGGGGTGACAGGAAGGAAACTGGGGACAGTGGTAGAGGGAAATGGACACTGGTGAAGGGATGGGTGCAGGAACATTGTACACCTGAAACAAAATCATGAAAAAAATCTAATTCTGTAACTCACAGTGACTCAAAAATCAAATCCATTAATAGGCACACAAAGTTTCAAGCCGAAATTCTAATTAATATCAATAAAGGGCAGACCAAATTTAAATGTTCTCTAATAATGGCGTTATTTTTTAATGTTCTTTAAAAAATAAAAAGTGAGGCTGGAGAGATAGTACAGTGGGTAGAATGTTTGCCTTGTAACTGATTGACCTAGGGTTAATCCTCGGCCCCCGCTTGGTGCCTCAGGAATGATCCCAGAGCACAGCTAGATATGGTCCACAAACAAACAAAAAAGCAAAGAGCTCGATGGGGCGGGAGCGATAGCCCAGCGGGTAGGGCATTTGCCTTGCATGCGGCTGGCCCATGCCGGCCCGGGTTCAATCCCCGCATCCCATATGGTCCTCCGAGCACTGCCAGGAGTAATTCCTGAGTGCAGAGCCAGGAGTAACCCCTGAGCATCGCCGGTGTGACCCAAAAAAGAAAAAAAAAAGCAAAGAGCTCATTGATAAGGAGTTATCTTTGATTACTTGATATTCAGTTATTAAGAAAATAACATCATTCATTTGTTGTAAGTTGCTACTTTATAAATAGTAAAGCTATTTTTCATTGTCACTGTCAAGTGAGAAAGGAAAGTACCTGAAATATACAAGGAAAAGGAGGCAATTCTATTCTACTCTAATATATTATATTATTATATATTGTAATAATTCTAGATCTATTTTAGAAAATTTGTGAAATTCATTGTCTTACTGAATTGTTGTAGGTTTTATCTGCTGTCTCAAGGTGGAATAACTTTAGTTTGTAAGTTAAATAAATAAATTTATAAGGGAAATTTCAAGTTACAGCTAATCTCGTGACTTCTGGTTCCTATGGGAAGAGAGAGGGATGCGCTAGGCGCCACAGCAGAGAGCAGCAATATACCTCAGAATGTTGGTTTGATCCGACTTCTCCAGAACCTTCACCACCAAGAGGTTCACAGATCGGATCACCTGCTGTCCTTCCTCCAGATCTTCAATTCGCGAATCCAGCATCAGGGTGATGAGGCCATGCATCAGGTCTTTCAGTACTCCAGTGGAGGCCTCCCGGGCGAGGCTCTCTATCTGAAACAGCTAGCAATCGTACTGTGTTAGGGAGACACCAACTCAACAGACAAGGTAGGTACCGGGTGGCACAATCTAGTACTAAACCAATGTATTTCTTAAATTTCAGAGCATTAGGAAGCAACAAAAAATCACCTTTCCCCAACCCTTACTAGCAGTGCTTCCTTCCTGGGAAACGCACATGGAACACGAACAGTCACCTGTGAAAAGCCAGTCAGAGTGCAACGTGGCAGATGAAGAAAGTGACAGAAACAATTCAAGGAAGTAGCTAAGTACTAACTAGTTCCAGATCCTAACAAAAATCCTACTTCACTTCTGTATCCTAACAGAAAGTAAGCCAGAGTGCCATCCAACATCCAACGGAAATAGCAGCTGGAGTGTAAAATCCTCTAGGTGACCGGAACTTACTAGGACACCTGGCTGACTTGGGCTTTAGAAGCCGGGCAGGAGAGAGACTGAAGGGAAGCCCATGGCCGGAGATGACTTACGAAATCATATTGCCAATGATACAGCTGTACAATTTGATGATCTCATCCTTCTCCAATTTCTCATCGGCCATGTGTGTGTTGTAGATGAGTCGCAGCTGCATGAATGTGGCTATGAGAAACTGATCAATATGGCCAGACATGGCTTCAGCTTTGTCTTCTTGTCTCAGGACTTCATCAATCTGATTTAAAAACAAACAACCCAACATGTAATTTTCAATCTTCATGTATTCTCAGTAACTAAAAGATACTAAAAGGGCATCTCTCTCTCTCTCCTTTTATTTATGTGGGTCACACCTGGAGATGTTCAGGGGTTACTCCTGCCTCTGCACTCAGGAATTACTCCTGGCAGTGGTTGGGAGGATCATATGGGATGCCGGAATCGAACCCAGGTCGGCACATGTTAAGAGAAATGTACAACCTGCTGTACTATTGCTCCAGCCCCCTGATATTTCCCTTCCTTCCCTCCCTTCTATCTTTTTCTGCTTTTTGGTTCACACCCAGTGATGCTTAGGGGTTACTGCTGGTGGAATTCAAGCCATATGGGATGCTGGGAATCGAACACAGGTCGGCCATGTGCAAGGCAAATGCCTACCTGCTGTGCTATCACTCTGCCCACCCCGATATTTTATTTCCACTGAAATCTAAGTTGAATTCTATGAAATATGGTCCTAAGTAACTGCTGTATATTCAGTCTTTGGTGAATAAAGTTATAAAAAATGCTAGGTTCTATATTTGTATCTGTCCCCCTTTTTTTTTTCCTTTTTGGGTCATACCCGCAATGCTCAGGAGTTACTCCTGGCGGTGGTCGGGGGACCACATGGGATGCTGGGGATCGAACCTGGGTGGACCATGTGCAAGGCAAACGTCCTACCTGCTGTGCTATCGCTCCGGCCCCTATATCTGCATCTTTCGAGGTAAGAAAGAAGTGTAGTTGCCTTCCCGAGGCATGCGGAAACTTGTTATTCTCATAGCCTCTATGTTTACCAAAAGGACTCATTGTCACGGGTAGCACCCCCTTACCTGAGTCAGAGCTTGGATGCTTGTGTTAATGTCACCACTGGCGACTTGGGAGATAATGAAATTGATTGTGGATGCTGTATTGCTGTGCATATCATCAAAGTGTGGAGAAACAGCCCGGATCCTACAGAGCAAAGGGAAAAATTCAATCTTTATCACAAAACAACCAAGTTGAGTTGGAATTACACAAGTCCCTATTAAAGAACTGTTTTTGGTAAGAACTGGTCATAAAAATGTTTACACTGTCCGTGGGGTTAGGGATCACGCAGTGTCCAGACATTCACAATCTGCTTACAGGACTATGAAAGAGGTCAACTTACTTGGGTTCAGGAATGAGGACTGGCTCAAAAATGTCATCCAGTTTGTGCTGAACGAAGTTCTGGCATTTCGCACCGGACTGTACCGTTGTCATTCTCAATCTCGTCAAGATCTAGCTGAAATTCTCGGCGGACCATGTGGGATGCCTCAGGATGCCCACTCATGCTTCGGGCTTGGCTGGGGAAGCAAACGGAAGCACTTGAACCATGAGAGACTTCTCACGCAGAGGCCAAGAGCAGCACTGCCAGTTGCCCCAAAGCTTCAAGACAGATGTTCAACTTCTGGTTTCAGCCCCGCTGAAAGATTAAGTCCTTGAATCTAAGCAAGTGGCTTCAATGTCAACCACCCTGGTTCATGAATAAGCTGAGAGAGCAGAGAATCATCTATTTATCTATGCATTTATTTGTTTGTTCATTCATTTATTTATTTATTGGGGGTGTGCGGGCACAACAGCCTTAACTACTGAACCATCTTTCTTGCCCATGAACTTAACTTGTACTTATAGCACCTGGCAAGCTTGAAACTTTTTTTTCTGGGGGGTGCCATGCTCAGCTGTGCACAGGTTTTACTCCTGCCTCTGTACTCAGAGATTACTCCTGGGGTAGGGGGTTGGGGGGCCTTATGGGATGGCAGGGATCAACCTGGGCTGGCCATGTGCAAAGACATACCCTACTTGTGGTATTATCACTCCAGGCCCAGTTTTGTTTATGTATACTGGTTACGTAAACTTTTTCTCCCTTCCTTCTCCTGTATTCTGGGTCACATCGAGTAGTGCTCATGGCTTACTTCTAGCTCTGTGCTCAGGGGCCACTCCTGGTGGTGCCTGAGGTATCTGGGTCAGTTGAGTGCAAGGCACGAATCTTACCTGCTTATTAACTCTCCAGCAACACAAAGTTTACTACTTCTCAGCAAAATTTAAGACAAATTTAGATTGCCTAGTTCTGTTATCCCCATTTCCAAATTAACCACTGTTTGTGATTTTCTTATCAGAACATCATTTTATGCAATATAAGGCATTTTTTTTATACTTTGAGGGGGCAGCTAGGTAGCCTCATTTTAGGAACATTGACTACTGATAGGCTGGGCTAACACTATATCCAAGCAATACATATTTAAAGTTTTCAGATTCAAATTGTTTTAAGATTACATTCATGAAACAACCCAAAATAGAGATGCCTTACTTAGAGGCAGTATTTTGAGTTCCTAAGCCAACTCTGAATTGTGGGAATTTTATATAGCCTAATCTGAAGAACAGGAATCTAAGCAAGACCAAATACAACTTAAGGGAAGAAGGAGAACCAATAGTTTAGCATGTGACACTGACTTATCATTTCTATTAGCCAATTAAGTCTCTCTCTTTTTCTGGGCCATATCCAGAAACACTCAGGGTTTAATCCTGGCTCTGTACTTGGGGATCACTTCGCGGTGTTCAACTGGGTCAGCCACGTGCCAGGCAAGTGCCTCACCCACTGCACTATCTCTCCGGCCCCTATATTCAGCGTAACTCTTGTGGAAGGCTTGATTCTTGGATACTTATGGACATCACCTACCCTGAGTATAAACTTTACACCAAACACCCTCCAGAGGGGATGAATCCAAGTCAGAAGTTAGAAAGATATAAGAGCCCCTGCTAATGAGAAATTAGCAGGCAGTACTTACATCCTATAAGTGCGATACATAATTCTGTCCACGGAAAAGCAGTGAAAGAAGGCACAAGACTATTTAGAAGTGGTTTTGAGACAAAGACAAAGACAATGAAAACCAAAGGGTTAAACAACTGTTTACAAGACATTTACTGGGACACTCTGTCATGCACGAGAATGGTTACAAGAACATCAGATGTGACAGGTAAGCTCTGAGCACACAAGGCAAGTGCACGAGATGCTCTGACTGACTGCAGGCACACACCTGAGTTTGGAGGACATGTCCTCAGCAGGTCCCCTTGCGGAGCATGTTGGCATTGGAGTTCATGTTCTGTACGCGCTGAGGCTTCTCTTCCACCTGCTTTATTGGGGCAGCGGGTCTCTTTGCTGACCTCTTGATCCTTTCCTCAAGCATGCTCATATCCTTTTCAGAGAGCTATGAAGAGACCAAGTTAAATTAAGTAGCATACCCTTCGCCAGAATAAGAAAAAAATTAAAACCCTAATTGGAAGACTCAAGAATACCTTCTTTCATATTAAAGCAAATGCATTTATTTTCAAAGCACATCTTTTTTGATGGGGGGCGGAAACGGAATGACAAGTTTAGGTCACATCGAGTGGTGCTTAGGGGCTACCTCCGGCTCTGTGCTCAGGAATGACTCCTGGTGGTCCCTGGGAAACAACGTAGTGCAGGGAGCAAACCAGGGCTGGCTGTGTGCAAGTGCCATGTCTTCCCCTACAGTATATACCTCTGGCCCTCAAAACAACGCTTCTTAAATCAATGCCTGCCTTGCTCTATGAGAAAACACACGAAAAGGAGCAAAGGAGAGAGCTGCGAGCATCAATGAAGTTCCTATTCTGGTCGTGGTTGCTACTGACTGTGGGACATTTCACTTGCAACCATCTGTAAAATTCATATCTGCTCTATTTCCTTCATTATGATGGGGATTTGATTAGACCAACTCAAGACCCCCGGATCTCACATATGCTAAGTGCTCTATTGCTGAGCTACAACCCTCACCCTTACAAGTATAATGATCTCAGCATATTGGAAATATATGTGATGCTGGCAGAAAGGCCCGAGGACCTGACTGAGGTCTTGGAGGCAGGAGAGAGGTTAGGCTGCTGAGATGCAACGTATACCTGGCACAAAGACCTGCCTAGGTTCATTTCTCTTGGTATATACGGACTACAACATTATGCTGGCTTGGCCTAGATTTCCCCTTACTTAAAGCCTTCTTACACACAACAGAGCAACAGGACTGCAGCAGCAGTTGTGGCAGAAAGGGATGCCGTGAGTCAGATGGCCCCCTGTGCACTTGGTTCTGTCATCAGGGAGATACTGAGTGGTGCCTGTATCACCGGATACTGTGGCTCCACCAGCGTGCAACTCATCACTCTCACAGCACAAATCTAAACCTAATGAATCTGGCTCATGACTAGCGGAAGCTCAAGAATCTCCTTCTGGAGCTGGAGAAATAGTACAGGGATTAAGGTGCTTATTTTGCATGTGGCTGACCCTGATCATTTTTAGGCATTGTATGGTCCTCTGAGCACTACCTGGAGCACTCCACAAAGAGCTGAGAATAACCCGAGTGTGGCTCCAACTGATACCCCCTGACCAAAAAAATTAAGAATCTTGATCTTACAGGTACCAGTATCCAGAACACACACACAGGTTAAGTGTTCGGACTCTGAGAGACTCCGAGACAAGGGGGGGAGAGCTGCTACTGGCTCTCCCTGTGCCCAGCTGACCATGAGGTGCCCAGGAAGGAAGACAGGTTCTAGCCCTGGCCCACCATCTCAGCAGAGCCTCGCAAGAAGTCAGAGGAACCCCCACACCATGAGGGCCGCCATTTTCAACCTCCGGACAACACAGCTTGTCAGAGCTCAACCCAGCAAAAGAGCTGATCTTTCCCCATTCATCAATACATGGACGAGATGAGAGGCTACTACAAGAGTATCCCACCTGCACGGCAGAGCCTGGCAAGCTACCCGTGTCATAGTTGATGTGCCAAGAAACAGTATCAATTATAGACCTCATTCCCATGACCTGAAGGAATGGTTTGAGGCTCTTCATGCTCCTGGAGGGAGCAGATGCCCTGGGCTACTCTAGCATGTGACAGGACATATGGAGATGTTACTGGTGCCCTCGAGCAAATCAATGAACAACAGGAAGACAAGTGACACAGTGATCTTACAGGTACCAGTATCTATAACACACACACATAGGTTAAGTATTTGGTCCAATAAAAAAAAAGTAAGGTTTACTGAGCAGGGGCGAGTTTTAGGTTGAGCCCCTTGAAGCCACAAGTTCCCCTGAGCAACACAGTGTAGCCTCCAAAGCCTTCAAGTACCGGTAACCTGAGCGGGCAGGGTAAACTCTGGCATCTGCAGGGCCTTGCAAAATCCATTCTCAGCGTCTCACACTGAACAGCCCCGCAGGTTGACCGAGAATGGCTGAGAGGGGCCTCGGTGCCCTGAGCGCCACCTCACACTGAACAGCCCCCGCAGGTTGACCGAGAATGGCTGAGAGGGCCTCGGGTGCCCTGAGCGCCACCTCACACTGAACAGCCCCGCAGGTTGACCGAGAATGGCTGAGAGGGCCTCAGGTGCCCTGAGCGCCACCTCACACTGAACAGCCCCGCAGGTTGACCGAGAATGGCTGAGAGGGCCTCCGGGTGCCCTGAGCGCCACCTCAGAGTCATCCCTCACATCCACGCACCCAAAACCTCCCTAAAATATTCACTGCGCAGACTGCTAAGAAGAATTAAAATCCCCAAGTGGCTCAAATTTCTTTTTTCTTTTCTTTTCCTTTTTGGATCACACCTGGCAACACTCAGGGGTTACTCCTGACTCTGCACTCAGGAATTACTCCTGGTGGTACTTGGGGGACCATATGGGATGCTGAGGATCGAACCCGGTCGGCCGCATGCAAGGCAAATGCCCTCCCCCCCACTATACTATCCTCCAGCCCCGACTCAAGTTTCTTGCTTCAAATATAGATCTCCTTTATAAAAGCAAATTGCTATGAATACATAATTCAAAGGAAAACATGATTTACAGTAAAATACACCCCTAACATCCTACACCCTGAAGAGTTTATTATCAGGATTTTACGATACCTTGAGAGGTTAAAATATTTGGTAAAAACTTGGCTATAATTGAATATAGGCGAAAAGATACACATGATAACCTCTAAATGTATGTACTACAATCCACAATGTGTAAGAAAGGGAAGCAAGGAAAGAGAGGAAGAGGGGGCGAGAGAGAAAGAAAGAGAGAGAGAGATATATATAAAGAGAGAAAGGAGATAAAGAACCTGCCATGCAGGCAGGCTGGGGGAAGGGGAGGGAAGTGGGGACACTGGTAGTGGGAAATGGGCACGGATGGAGGGATGAGTGTTGGAACACTGTATGACCAAAACTCAAACACGAACATCTTGTAATTGTTTATCTCAAGGTGGTATAATAAAATACTAAAAAAAAAACTTTGCTATAGTTGAGACGACATGAAATCCTACACCTAAAAAATCTTGAAGTTCTTCTCACAATATGCTACACTGATTAGAGGAAAGTCACTCACGTTTCCAATCAGTTTGAACACCTGGTCCCCATGTACGCTGTACACCGTCACAATGGTGTTGAGAGCAGCATTGCGGACAGCATTGTCACGGTCTCCGATGTGAATTGCTATCTCCTTTAAGGCTTTTCCCGGGTGGGTTGGCAAACGTTCATGCCGTAGGACTCGACCAGACACCCGAGCTCTTCCAGGCACTCTGGAGGCAGGAGAGAGGTTAGGCTGCTGAGACGCAACGTATACCTGGCACAAAGACCTACCTAGGTTCATTTCTCTTGGTATATACGGACTACAACATTATGCTGGCTTGGCCTAGATTTCCCCCTTACTTAAAGCCTTCTTACACACAACAGAGCAACAGGACTGCAGCAGCAGTTGTGGCAGAAAGGGATGCCGTGAGTCAGATGGCCCCTGTGCACTTGGTTCTGTCATCAGGGCGATACTGAGCGGTGCCTGTATCACCGGATACTGTGGCTCCACCAGTGTGCAACTCATCACTCTCACAGCACAAAGCAGATGGCTAGAATCAACCACGCAGACACTGAAGATACTCCCTGTTCACCTAGAAACGACTTCTTTTTAAGGTCACTGTTGGAGAGAGCCATGCTTTATTTATTTATTTTCGACCACACCTGGTGGTGCTCTGGGGTCCACATGAGATTCCAGAGACTGAAGGCGCCGGCCCTGTGCAAGGCAAGCGTGCTCACCCGGCTGCACTGTTGTGCAGGGCCCTCGAGTCTACATCCGAATTGTTGCTTTACCTGCTCGCTGCTTGGAGTTTTTGGATTTGGTTCCTTCCATGATGAAAGGGAACATTTTGCTGGCTGGGTAGACAAGGCACATCCGGTTCAGGATGGCACGGACATCTTTACTGAATGACGCCCTTTGGTTCTCCAACCTAGTGACCAAGGAAAACGATAAAGTGAGGCGATTCTCAGTAACAAAATTACATCTCTTTATATTTGGCTCTTGTTTGGGAGCCACACCCAGCGATGCACTGGATTACTCTCGGAACTGCACTCAGCGTAAGAGGACCATGTGGGAGGCCAGGGATTTAGCTTGGGTAAGCCATGCGCAACACAGGAACCTTACCCACTGTATTATCTCTCTGTTCCCAAACTCACATCTTGAAAGAAGTGAAGAATGTGTGGTGACACTTGTAATAAAAAGAGAAAAAGAACCTAAATTTAAGAAATGGGACTGGAAAGATGACTGAAAGGGCTAGAGAACATGTATCGCATATGGGACCTCTGGATTAATCCCTGGCACCCATGGTCTCCTGAGCATTTAGTCCTAGGAAGTGACCACCTCAGCACCACCAGATGAACCAAAACAAACAAAAAAGAAGGATAGGGGCCGGAGCAATAGCCCAGCAGGTAGGGCGGTTTGCCTTTGCACGCGGCCGGCCTCTGCCGGCCTGGGTTCAATCCCGGCATCCCATATGGTCCCCCGAGCACCGCCAGGAGTAATTCCTGAGTGCAGAGCCAGGAGTAGCCCCTGAGCATTGCCGGATGTGACCCAAAAAAGGCAAAAAAAGAAAAAAGAAGGTGTAAGAACTAAGTTTTTAAAGGGCTGGAGTGCATGAAGCGCAGGCTTAATTTTTTGGGGTTACACAGAGAGGTGCCCAAGGCTTACTCCTGCCCCTGCCCTCAGGACTCACTCCTGGTAGGGCTGGGGCCCCAATCGAAGTGGCAGGGTTGAACCGGGTCAGCTCTGTGCAGGCAAACATCTCTCTTGCTCTACTATCTCTCTAGCTGAGGGGCCAGGTTTAATCCTAACAGAGCATGGTCCGCCCTCACCTGCAGAGCAAACCCTGAGCACCGAGTCTGAAGCAGGTACTGAGCCATGCTAGCCCAAAGGCTCGGAGCGCCTCCAAGTCTACCTTCCAACACTACGGCCACAAGTTTTCATACTTGATGTTCCACGAGCTTAGCATGAACCTGGCAGCTCTGTTGTTTGGTCCTGTAGTCTCTGGTGCTGAAAGTTATTTCCACCACACCACAGCCAGGTGTGTGTGATCACACAAAGCAGCGTGAGTACTTTAGCCAAAAAACATGTATGACGGCTCCGGTTGGGAAGTGTGACTGCTGGTGAGCAAGCGTGGTGAGCACCACGGTGGCTGCAATGTACATCAACCAAGAGTGGGAGTCCTGGTAATCCATGCAAGCACCATGGCCAGGCATGTGTGCCACTCCCAGTCACAGGAAGACAGCAACGGCGATGAAGGAACAGAGCCGGAGCGATAGCACAGCGGGTAGGGGCATTCGCCTTGCACGCGGCAGATTCAATCCCGGCATCCCACATGGTCCCCCAAGTACCACCAGGAGTAATTCCTGAGCACAGAGCCAGGAGTAACCCCTGAGCATCACACGGTGTGACCACAAAACAACAAAACCAGCAACGAAGGAAAGATGGAGAGGTAGAGGGAACAAGAATAAAACGAACACCCCCTCAACCCCACTCCCACCCACCAAAATATGCCCCAAGCCCACGTTACCTTGAGAATGAGATAGGGGATGAAGGAAGAGGCTTCGTTCTCAGCAAGATGATACTCCTCCTCACTTAGCAGGGTGAAGAGTAATTTTAAATATTCCAGGGCTTTCATTAGGACGCTTGTGTTGGTGTCGAAAAACCTCAACGTAAGCCACTTCAGGATAAGATCCAGGCAGCCTATCACACCCTCTTTCTCACTTTCCAAGTGCTTAAAACCAAACAAGAAAAAAAAAGCAAAAATAAGACCATAGACATTTAAGTTCTGTTAGGCAAAGACTTCTTCAACTTTTCTAGGTTAAAGAAAGAGTTTTTAAATCTCCATTTCAGATGCAAAAGTATAGATGCACAGCCACTCATGCTATCAAATAGCAATGCAGTTCTAAAAAGATGGTCTATTCCACACTTTTTTTGTAAAGCAAGATTACTATTATCATTATTATTTGCTTTTTGAGTCATGTCAGGAGTAATTCCTGCGCTCTGGGATTACTCCTGGCTCTGCACTCAAGAATTACTCCTGGCAGTGCTCTGGAGACCATGTGGGATGTTGGGGATTGAACCCGGTCAGCCGCATGCAAGGCAAATATGCTACCTGCTGGACTATTGCTCGCTCCAGTCCCTAAGCAAGATAGTCTTTATTGAAATTTATTTAGAAAGATGTGAGGGACAAGTGAGACTCACAGACATGGGACAGAGCTGCTACTGGCTCTCCCTGTGCCAAGCTACTCAGGAGGCGCCCGGGAGGGATGCCATGTTCTAGCCCTGGCCCGCCACCCCATCAGAGCCTCGCAACAAGCCAGACGACCCCCTTACTCCATGAGGGCCTCCATTTTCCACATCCGACTTCCCCTCGTCAGAACTCCACCCAGCAGACCAGCCTATCACAGCCTGCCCTTTGCGCCTGCCGATTTCGCCACGCAGTTCATCAATAAATGCTGGATTTAGAGATGACTACAAGAATATACTACCCAGGGGGCCAGAGCGATAGCCCTGCGGGTAGGGTGTTTGCCTTGCACCGCAGCCGGCCTGTGCCGGCCCGGGTTCGATCCCCGGCATCCCATATGGTCCCCCGAGCACCGCCAGGAGTAATTCCTGAGCAAAGAGCCAGGAGTAACCCCTGAGCATCGCCAGGTGTGACCCAAAAAGCAAAAAAAAAAAAAAAAAAAAAAAAAAATATAAATATACACACTACCCACACGGCAGAGCCTGGCAAGCTACCCGTGTCATATTTTATGCCAAATACCAGTAACAATTATAGACCTCATTCCCATGACCTGATGGAATGGTTTTAGGCTCTTTATGTTCCTGGAGCAAGCAGGTGCCCTTGGGCTCTACTTGCATGAGACAGGTCATATGGAGATGAACTGGTGCCCGCTTGAGCAAATTGATGATGAACGGGAAGACAGTGATACAGTGATACAGTGAGGGAGAAGTGAATGTTCAAGTGAGAACAGAGGCTTCTCTAGAGTGGAAATAAGAAAGAAAAGAAACATCGAGATAAATAAATGAGATTCATTGGGGTCAGAGCAATAGAACAGTGGGTAGGGTGTTTGCCTTGCGCACGGCCGACCTGGGTTTGATCCCGGCATCCCATATGGTTCCCCAAACACCGCCAGGAGTAATTCCTGAGTGCAGAGCCAGGAGTAATCCCTGAGTATTGCCAGGTGTGACACAAAAACAAACAAACAAAAAAATACATACATACATACACCAGTGTTCTAAGTGTGGGAAATGGTAATGTCAGACTAGAACTCACCATTGTATGTACACAAAGAGACTTACGTGATAAACCCTAAATGTATGTAGGGCAAGCCACATGTGTAAAAGAAGAGAGATACAGAGAGAGAAAGAGAGAGAGAGAGAGAGAGAGAGAGAGAGAGAGAGAGAGAGGAAAAAAGAAAAGGTGCCTGCTATAGAGGCAGGCTGGGGGGTGGGTGGGAGGGAATGGTGGGACACTGGTGGTGGGAATGGGGGCACTGGTGGAGGGATGGGTGCTGGAACACTATATTACCAAGAATCAATTATGAACACCTTTTTTTTTTTTTTTTTTTGCTTTTGGTGACACCCCGGCGCATGCCGGGTTTCTCGGCCCTGAACTCAGGAATTACTCCTGGCGGGGGGGGGGGGGGAGCAGGGCGGGGGGCGCCGCGCACGGCCAACGCCCCCCGGCTCGCCGCCCATAATGAAACTTTGAAATGGTATATCTCACGGTGGTACAATAAAATATTTTTTAAAAAGTGCAAGTGCTGGACTTTTCCTAACTTCAGATCACCGCACAGGGCTCCATAATTTCAGATGACAAAGGTACGGACATACTTTTCTCTCATAAACTTACATCAACCATGACAGCAAGGGCTTTGTTATGATGCTGAAAGTCTGAATGAAACATCTCATCTTGTAACCATTTAGCCACACAACTAGACATCTGAGTCTTTAGCTGCTCAATATATTCATCCCGCGGGAGTCGTAAAATTCCACTTCAGAACCTTAAAAAACAAAAAAAGAAAGTTTGAGAAGGGACTATGTGTTCAAGTGAAAAGAAGTATTCTACATAAAACAACTACATCACTAAATTTAATAAGGCATTTTATTTATTTTTGTGGGTGTCTGTGATGAACCTAGACTCACAAGCCATAAGGCATTTGTTCTACTAATTACACTACACCCTCAACCCTTAAAAAAATATTTAATGTATATTTCCAAAATGATTTTCATAAAACCAAATTAACATCAAAAGAGGAATGATTTAATTTGTCATATAGAGTCACCAAATCTGTTTTAAGACATCAGGTACAGGGTTGGGCATGTGGCTTAGTGGTAGAGTGCACATCACGCATACATGAGGCTCCTCAGTAATCCCTGGTACCACAAAAAGTGAAAAATGAAGACTATCAGATACAAGAGGATCAATACGATAACTGATGACTATCAGTGAGCACTTCCCATTTATTCATTTTGAAACTTTAAAAAATTCAAAACCATTCTAATTCTTTCTAATCTGGAGAAAAAAAACAGTTAATAGCTCCACTCAATATTTTCTTATGAGTAATATAAACAAAAGATTTTCAATGACTTACCAGATAGTACTTCACAATGATATGAATTTCAGACGACATTTTTGGTAGTGCTGAGGACCCAACCCAGTGCCTCTCACATCTAAGGCATGCTCAGAGTGGGCGTCACCGAGGCGCACTCGGCGTCCCAATTGTTTCCTAGCCTAATCCCCAGCAGTGCTTGGGGAGCCCAAGGGTCACGCCCTGAACGGTTCTGTGTTTGGGAATGTGCCAGGGGACAGGAGCCCACCAGGAATAATATTGCTAATTAAAAGAATAAGACTAAGTAAGCAAGTGGCTCCTGCAAATAATTTTTTAGTGGCGGGGTGGGGCAGGAGTCACTTCTCAGTGCTTTGGGCTATTCCTGGTGTTTCTCATGCGACTACATAGAGAAGGGGATGGAATCCCACACACAGCATGAGCTCAGGGCGCACCAACAGGACAGCAGGGAGGGCGCTTGCCTTGCAAGCCGGGCTTGATCCTGACATCCCATATGGTCCCTGAGCACCGCCAGGAATAATTCCTGAGTGCACAGCCAGGAGTAACCCCTGAGCATCGTCAGGTGTAATCCCTGAGCATCACCAGGTGTGACCCTAAAAGCCATAAACAAAACAAAGCCAAGAAAACACAAAGCAGGAGCTCCAACCCGTGGCGCGATCTCCCTCACCCCGGAAGGTTCTTATATTCTCCTTACCTTTAATGCCTTTTCATCTTTCATCCTTTGCTCCTTTCCATTTGGGATAACAATAAAAACAGGACCGGACTTATCTTCATCTTCCTTTAAGCTGGTTTTGTTTGGCACTTTCTTCCCTTGTGCACTCTATAATCAAGGTTTAAGTGAATACTGATTAGGTAGCAACTACTTCTTGGGAATATGATGATGGTGCCCAGGAAAAGTTCACTATGTACGTCAGAAACATCTTTTGACACCGTATTCCACATGACAGAAACCAGTGACATAGAGAATCATCTATGTTTTGTGTTTTTAATACCAGTTTTCTAGAAATTCTAACAGCAGTCCTAAGTAACTATGGGTTAGTTCCTGGACTGACATATATTATGATCGGAAAAGTAGCTATCTTTGTTCAGGACCATGGCTATTTGACTTTATGAATTTTATTTACTTACTTTTGGGTTTTGAAACAAACCAGCTGTGCTCAGGACTTCCTCCTGGCTTTGCACCTAGGGTTCACTCTTGCTGGGCTTGGGAGCCATAGGGCTGATGGAAACAATTCAGGTAAGCTACGCATACCTGCTGTACTGTCACTCTGGTCCTTTCAAAATCAATTCTTTAAAAACTGAAACCTTAAAAGGCTGGCGCCAGAGCAACAGTACAGAGGGTGGGACATGCCTTGCATGCGGCTGACCGGGTTCAGTCCCTGGCACGCCATTTGTTCCCCTGAGCTCGGAAGCTCATATGGGGTGTGGGGAGATCAAACCCAGGTCAGCCGTAAGCACCCTATCCACTCTATTATCTCTCCAGTCCTGAAGCTCTAACTCTGGGTATAGAAAAGGATGACAATCTGCTGTTACTGAAATACTTAAATAACCAGGGGCCATTTAACAGTGAGCATTTTAACAAACACATTTTCTAAAACTGTCCACCTCCTCCAGAGGCTAAAAGGATTAGAGACACATGAAAACAGGCCTCTTTGCTACTTGAACAGAAGGCACTCTCCTTAGAGACTAAAAAACAGACACCTAGTATGAAGACCTGAGTCAGGCTTGAAGTTGATCATCTTTATTTTCTCAAAACAAAAACAACTTAAGTGATATCACCCCCAGAGCTAATATTTCTTTCTTTCTTCTCGACTACAAACATTTTTCTTCCTCACAGATCGGCAGGACAGAAACTACTAGTACAGCACCTGTTTTTATACCTTATTAAGAATCTGCCACAAAAACTACTTAAATAATTAGCAATATTAAAAGTAGCAAT
>JAJIBD010013186.1:0-45421 GCA_021461705.1 Cryptotis parvus | reverse complement strand
ACATAGAAAAAGACTGGCATGAACTCAGAGCCATGGCAGAGCTTGGCAAGCAATCCATGGTATATTCAATATGCCAAAAGCAGTAAAATAATGGACCTCATTCCCAACGAATGAGGACATTTCTGGCACCCGCTCGAGCAAATCGATGAACAATGGGAAGACAATGACAGTGACAGTGAATATGCTGATATTACTATATTTGTTAGTTTTTATTATTTGGTAACAGTGTTATCATCATTGCTTCATTAAATCTTGTGATATTGCTATCTACCCTTGTCACAAATGAATTCTCAATCACAGTTTCATCTAATAACAAAAGGCAATATCTTATTTGTCAGTTAATCTTTTCTCATGATTGAGTAGTATCAATAATTCATATATGCCACCATTTTCTTTTTTCTACTCATATGGGTAGTCCACTACCATTTTTTCAGACCTTGGCTATTGTGAATAATTCTGTTATGAACCTGGATGAACATATATATATATATATATATATATGTATATATAGATGTATACACATATATATACATATATATGTGTGTGTGTAGATTAAAATTTGGTGTGCTTGGAGTGGATGCCAGTAAGAGAATCAGTGGGTGATATGGAAGCTCTCATCTTAATTTTCTGTGGAGTCTTTATACCAATTTCCATAATTACTGGACCAAACATTGTATCCCACCAACAGGGAATGAGTGACCTTTTATACTACATGCCCACAAATACTGGTTGATTTTATTCTGTATCAACATCTTATGAGTAATAGAGCAATTTTTGTTTGCTTGGTTTTGGATTTATTCCTACTTGTACTCAGGAATCACTCTTGATTGGTACTTAGAGGACCATGTACTGTGCCAAGGATTTAAACTGGGATCAGTTGCCTGCAAGGAAAATGCCTTATATGCTATATCATCTCTCTGCCCAAGCAACAACAATTTTTCCACAAAATTTTTCAGTACTGGATGCTCAAATGGGATAAAAATAAAGTAGCACTTTTTTTTTAAATCATATACAAGATCTAACTCAGAACGAAAGATTTAAATATTTGACCTATGAATGACTTTATGTACAAAAACCTAATAACCTAAAAACAACTTAGAATAAAATAGGATAGATCTTTGTGTAGCTGGTTTATGTATAGCATCTTCAATACCAAAAATGCAAACAAACATGTAATAGACAAATTGTATTTCAAAAAGTTAAAAAATTATTTTTTGCTTCTAAAGACACAGTAAGAAAACAAAATGTACACCAATAAAAATTGTTTTATTTTTGCCAATGGATGTCATAATTAAGCATAATTTAACTATTGAAAATCATACATAATATCCAAAAATAGTTACAGAATGTATAAAGAACTTGTATTTCTTAGTAATAGACCAACATGTTTAAGACAAAGGATTTCAATGGCTATATTTTTCCATGGTGTATACTTAATAACTAATGAGAACATGAAGGAGTTGGGAGATAGTACTGTATTTATGTCACCACTTAGCAGTTCTCCATAGCTGGGCTCACTTCCGTCACGCCCATATCTCTGGAGAACAGCCGTGGAGGACTCCAAACACTGCAGAAATACCCTGGAAGCAGGTAGTCTTCCAGTGACTCAGGGAATTCTGGGTACTACAGGGCTTGTGCAGCATGTCTTAAACCCTTACATAGAACCCTAGAGCATTTGAGAGAATCATCTATGGGGGCCACAGACCTCCTGAGCACCTCTTGGAAAATGCATCCTTGTTACCTCTCACTTCTGCATGTATGATAAACATGCTAAACATATTAGTCATTTTGAAACAAAAACCAAAATTTCATAAAAAAATACCATCCAGAACTACTGGTACCAAGTAATATTCCTTTGTGTTACTTAACAATAACAAATCATATGAAGTACGTGGAATAAGCAGAACATTTTGCTGGCCTGATTTTAAAATGCTGCATGTACTGGGAAAAGTAGTTGGACCATTCCTAACACTGTAAAATCAGTGCTTATAGTATTTATCATATGATATAGATATGCCTATATAATCAAGAAATAGACACTCATAAGAAAATCACTTGTATCACTTGTCTTCCTTTGACCATCAATTTGCTCGAGTGGGCACCAGTAACATCTCCATACGTCCTGTCACATGCTAGTGTAACCCAAGGGCATCTGCTCTCTCCAGGAACATAAAGAGCCTCAAACCATTCCATCAGGTCATAGGAATTAGGTCTATAATTGTTACTGGTATTTGGCATATCAAATACGACATGGGTAGCTTGTCAGGCTCTGCAGTGTGGGTGGTATACTCTCAGTAGTAGGCTGAAATGACTCCTACCAGTGCTCAGTGACGATATGTAGAGCTGGGGATCATGCAGGTCAGCTATATGCAAGGCAAGTGGACACTCACTCTCCTGCTGAAAAATCTGTTTCAATAAGTTTGTTTTCGTCACTAAATACTTAGACTTCTTAGGGGTTTTCTGGTTTCTTTTTTTTTCCAGGGGGCTGAAGGGGGTAAGTGCCATCTGGCAGTGACAGGGAAACCATGCAGTTTCAGGGTCTGATCCAGCTCCTCATGTGCTCCAGCCCTTTTAAACTATTTCTCCAGCCCTGGTTTTCCAATTTTATGTGTCTTCACCTCATTGTGTTCAAATAATAAGAAAAATAAATAAAAACTCATAAGAAAAATAACATGGAATTAAATATACATTTTGTTCATGTGTTGCCTGGGTATACGGTGCCCAAGCACATGCACCCTACATTTCCTCTCTTGAGATGTGTCCTTTCTTATTTTAATGTGGGGTGTATTGGGGATGTCTCAGCACTGGGAAAAAGTGTAGCACTTTAATCATCATGGTAACATTATTCTTAATATCCCAGAAGTGGAAACAAGCCAAATGAAAATTAACTTGATGAATAGTGCAGTGTTTAAAGCACTTGCCTTGCACATCAGTCAGCTTGGGTTTTCAATCCCCATTACAGTGTATGGTTCCTTTAGTCTTCCATTAGTAGTGCTAAGCACAGAGTAAGAAGCAAGTTCTAACTACTACAAGACGTGGTCTCAAAGAAAACAAAACAGAAATAAATCTCCTAACAAAATTATAGCTGTCAATATAATATTATTCAACATTAAAAAGTAATAAAGTTTACACACAACAGTACAGATGTAACTTGATAACATATTAAATTATTTCATTTATTATAAATATCTTCTGCCCCTTGAGGTGTTGCAGGTATGACTGCAGTGCCCAGCTGCATAGACAGGTGGCAGACAGGTGACAGGCTTGTCTACACCCAGGGCTCTGCCCCATGTGTCCTGGATGGTTGATGGTCTGACACAGAAAAAGACTGGGTACCCCCTGCGATGAACCCAGAACCACAGCAGAGCCTGGCAAGCTACCCATGGTGTATTCGTTATGCCAAAACAGTAACAATAATGGACCTCAAGCCCAACGAATGGAGACTTTACTGGCCTCTGCTTGAGCAAATCAATGAACTGGAAGACAAGTGATACAAGTGGCTGTAAATATCTGGAGGTCCTCATTTAGTGGAGGGTTGTCTGGTTTGTTGTGAGGCTCTGCTGGGGTGGCGGGCCAGGGCTAGAACCTGCCACCCCTCCCGGGCACCTCATGATCGTCTGGGCACAGTGAGAGCCAGTAGCAGCTCTGCCCCATGTCTGTCCACAAAAACATATCCTTTAAAATAAGTTTCTTTGAGTCCAGAGAGATAGGGCAGGAGTTGAAGTGCTTTCTAGTATGTATGTGATCTTGGCTTTGTCTCAGCTACTGCTTCACCAGGAACAGCCCCAAGCTCCACCAACATGTTGCAAAGCCATATCCCACCTAGAAGAATGAAACTAAGAGGTTGTGATGGTTGTATAAATCTTTGAATATTAAAAAAGTGAACTGTACAGATTTAAGAATAAATTTTATGATCCTCAAATAATGTTTCTTCCAATTTTATATAATGCATTTGATATTAAATTGATATTATGTGAATAAAATTGTCATACAATGACTTATTGTAAAACATATACACAAAAGAGATTTTAAGAAGAATCCAGAGCATAAGTAAGAAGTGTGAAAGGAGGTGAATTAGTTGAAAATATGAAAATTTTAGTATCAAGGGGGAAAAATTCATGTTCTTGTTTAAGTTGATGTGTGAATTTATTGGAGCATGATTAGTTTTATCACACATTTTAGCTCTTCTTTGGGTCCATATCTATTTCCATAGGTATTCGACAAATTAGTCAGAAGTGAGATAGAAACTAACAACTGTTTCAAATAAAATGTTCAAATTAGCTACATAGCTCCTAGGGCCTGCTCGCCATGCAGGCGGCCGCGCCTGCTGAACTCGGAGCAAGGATTGAGGGCCTCCACTCAGTCCCCATCCTCCGTGCCCAGTGGGTGTGGCCCTGAGCTCCAGCATCACAGCCAACCACTGCAAGACAGAGACTCCAGATCCAAGGCTGCTCAGGTGCATGGCGGCTCCGCCATTGCGGTTTAATCTTTTGACTCAATGTATTTAGCACCAGGTCCTTTCAGGATCTGTCTCACTTGTACACTTCAATGATCATTCTATTTGCATCAAACTGGAGAGGTTATGGGGACTGTGGAATTATGATGTCACACTAGAACTCACTATTAAATAATCAGATAGAGACATCATACATTATTAGTAGCCATAGGACAAGCCATAAAGTGTAATAGAAGAGAGATTGGGAAATACAGGGACATAGACAAAGAGATAAGTAAAATGCGCCTGCAGTGGGGCGGGCAGGGTTTGGGTGGGTGTGTTTGGGAATTGGGTGGTGGGAATTGGCACTTGTGGAGGGATGGATTCTGGAACACTGTATTGTAGAGACCCATTTATGAACATCCTTGTAATTCTATATCTCACATGGTATAATAAGGATTGGGGAAGATGAAAGAGAGACGGAAAGAGGCAGAGAGAAAGGGAGCTAAGGAAGAAATGACTGCTATGGAGCTAGGAGAGGGAGAATGTGGGGACATTGGTGGTGGGAATGGGGCACTGGTGAAGGCATGGGTGCTGGAACAATATATGACTGAGATCCAATTATGAACATCTTTGTAATGTTGTTCTCATGGTATTAAAATAAAAACTTAAAAAAAATAAATAAAATGTTCAAATTAAAATGTACTGAAGTAGCCACAAATGCTCTTTAATATAAAAATCACATGCAATATTAACTTTTCATTCTGTATTTATTATCTTATTAATTTTAGTAGTATTATGTAGTTGAGATAACATGATATATTTCTATAGTCTCAATGGTGTATGTTTTCCATTATTTTATTATCTTTGTTTTGAATTATAGCTTAATTTGTTCACTTACTATCAATGTAATAAACAATTCGATTTACTTCACTCCAAGTTATGGGGTCATTCTTTCCAAGTGATTTCTTCAGAGAACTATATACAAATCCATTTATTTCCAATTACACTATTTCCTTACTTTTACCTACATCATACATATTTTGAAACTACATGATCAACAACTGTGGTTAAGGGTTTGTTTCTTATGGCAATCCAAATTGAACAGCTGACTTTTTTCCCATTGTTTTTAAATTTTATAAAGATTTCCTTTTTATGCTAGTAACACTTTCAAATATACAACTTATGGTATAGTTTGGCTCTCTTGTTTCAGATTCATGTTCTTATTCATATTCAGTACCATCAGCTTACCACTCTGTTTCATTCACTTTAATTGCACCGCACTTCCTACTGTAATACTTACATGCTATTAGCCATGGTGGGTCTAATAGTATATCAGTTTCTGTATTGCTTTACTCTAGGCTTAAGAGGGAGGCAAATTCTTTAAAGTATATTCTCCTCACCACCATCAAAATAAATTTTAAAAAGAATTTTTTAAAAAAAGAAATAAGTACCTTCAAAAAATGAGAAAGTAAGAATTTTTTGCCTTTTCACACTTTTCACAAATGTGTAGATGAGGCACTTAATTTGTGGTCTCACTGTTTTTATTTGATCTCATGTGTTTGCAGCGCTGGCAATGCAGAAGTATTGCTCACTGGATAACCTCAGCATAACCACACTGCCCACAAGTCTTTTGCAGATTCAGCAGAATGAAAAGCTGTCTGATAGAATCTGCCACACAGGTCTGCAGTGATGTCTTAAGAAAATAATTATTCCATTATTTATGCACTGTGTTTTGTACCATTGCGTAATACACTTCAGCCAATGGGATATTTGTCATGACTAAGAGTAATTCCTGTCGCCTTTGACTCTAAAAAAATCAAAGCCCTGAAAATAAAAATAAATTCCCTGAAAAATAAAAGCTTGTCGGGGCCCTGGCCAGCAGCCCCCGGCACAAATGAGGAAGACCTAGATCTTGCTTGACTTCACCCCTGTGGAAAAAGGAGAGGGGTGGGCTTGGGAGAAACTCTACCTTGCCGCTGCTACTGCTGAGAAAGGAAAGAAATGAACGACACCCATGCAGTGGGGAGATCTGGATAGCAGCACTCGATTTACTGGACACAGTTAAGCATTTTATTCCTGAATCAACCAGATGCCATTAGGCTGCATTGGCAAGTGATAGGGTCCAATGGAAATGTTACTGGCGCCCGCTCGAGCAAATCGGTGAATAACGGGATTCAAGTGATCAAGTGACAATATTTGGACGGAGGAGATACAAGCACACATCACAGGGCATTTGCAAGCTCCTTGGCCATTGTAACAGGGGAACAAATGACAATCACAGATTTAGCATTTGCAAGGTAACATTAGCAAGTAAGGTAACAATCATTGATTTACATATCCCTGTGATCAGAGGTCAGAAGACCAGGCACATTCTGCTTGGATAAGCACAGAAGTTTTGGTTGCAACCCTATGGGTGGGGCCCATTTCTGGGTCCTGCCCTTAGGGTCTTGTGGGTGGGGAAAGTGCTGGACCCTAAGGCTAACAGCTCAGGGCCTAACAAAAACTCAGTAATTTTAAAGATATAGAAAGATAGATAGACAGATACACATATACTTATATACTTATACTTATATACTTATATATACTTATATATACTATATATACTTATAGATACTATATATACACATATACTTATATACTTATATGACAGATACTTATATGTGTGCACACATAGCATACAGATATGCATTATTGCATATTTATTTTCAAAGAGATCATACCTGAGAAAAATTAAAAAATTCACATTTATACAAACAAAAATGATTAACACTTCATTGAATTGATTAACAATTCTTTATTTACTTGAAGGTCCTTACAAAAATGTATTTTTACAATTTTGTGTCTTTTATTTGTGCTCTTTTCCATTCCTTATATGTCTACTTTAGGTCGATTTACTTTCTACCTAACAATCTCTATTTTCAATAGAAGAAACTAGAGCAGAGTTATGTTATAGATAAGTTTCTAAAAATAAATATTCTTCAATGAACTAAAAAGTTCCTTGAAGGCTTGAACTGCACTTCATATATCAAAATGGGATCAAACAACTGTTTCATCTGAATTACACATGAAATATAAACTTATACATATTGATGTGCATAATTCATTTGTAAAGGATATCTATAGTCACAGTATTATCACTTTTGATACATCTTCTCATTCATGAAGGCATATTTCTATACCACAGGCAAATTTACTGTAATATTTGGATAAAGTTTCATATACATGATATTCAAGCTCATTTAAGACTTTCTGGAAAACTTTATAAAACTTTCTTTCACCTTCCCTTTATACAACCTTCAATCTTAAATGTCTTATTCCAGGGACTAAACAAATCAATAGAAATGTGATAGGAGCTATGTGATAGGGCTTTGTTTTTATGTAGCTTGTGGTTTAATGAAACTGATAGAGAATTAAATATTAATTGCAAAGAAATGTACTATCAAGGAAATTTACTAGCAAGTAAATGAGAGTATAAAGCTCAAATTCAAGTGAATTCTTTAGATAAGCTTATATTACTTTGATGACATGGACATCTCAGCATCTGACTAGTCAGAAAATAATTCCAGAGATGCCATTGAGAACAGGACTGAGATTCATAATTTAGCACCAACATCCCACATCATGGGACAAGTTCATTTCCTTGTTGTCACATAAGTCTTACGGGAATAATTGTTTGACTAAATAGTCAGCATACCATCACAGATAAAAATAAAAAAGAAAACACAAAGAGGGGTTTCTCACTGATTTAGCTTTTCCTTTGCTTAAAGAATTCCATATAATAAGTAGATAATGATTCTCTACAGACTATAAGGGGAAGGATATCTTGACTTAATAAAGAAGGTTTCATGTTTCAGCGAATTGCATACTTTCATCAAGTGATAGATGAGAAACAGCAGGGGACCAGGGATGTCACTAGTGTTAAGAAACGATAGAATCAAATGTTGAAATCACACAATGCCCAAAAGGAGGGAAGGAGGGTGAGGGTGTGTGTGTGTGTGTGTGTGTGTGTGTGTGTGTGTGTGAGAGAGAGAGAGAGAGAGAGAGGAAACTGTGGAAATTGGGGGTAAAAATGCACACTGGTAACTGTTTTTCATGGTGATTTGTCAGAGTAAGCTGGGCACCCCGACCAAATCTGGGAGCATGGTGTAGGGATCCCTAGGGGATAGGTGACCAGCGGATGGAGAAGGGTGTGAGTATCCAGCAAAATTTCAAAAGGTTTACTCACACTTGTTCTGGTATACAATCCAGTATCAGGAAAACTCCAGACTTTATGTTCCTGGTCTGGTTCTGACCATGTGTAGGTTTAGAATGCTAGGTCAAGATGGCCGCCACCATGTGCTAAGGCCCAATAGGGAAGAGAGCGGAAAGGCAGAGGGCAAAGAGAACAAGAGAATGAGAAAGACAAAAGGCAAAAGTCAAAAGGCAAAAGTCCTGGAAGAAAGCAGGCTACAGCTTTTATAACTTTTCAGCCCGGATTGGCCCATATCAACAGAAAGCAGTTAGGGTCAATTCCCTCAAGTAACTTCTCCCAGGACCTCACCTAGTTCCATTAAAATGTTAATATCACCCCAGCCTAGGCTGCAGGTCCTTGGTAGATGGGGAAAGGGCATCTGAGATGAACTGTATCTCAGAATACGAAGGCATGCATCTGTACCAATGGATATTCTACAGCCAGGTATATATTTCTCCAAGCCCTCATACGATTCTCATCTTTACTTCATATTTGTTTTGTGTACTAGCTTTTAGACTTATTAGAGAGCCATGCTTGCTTGCTTGGAGGCAAACATCATTTCTCTCTAGTCTAATTACTTAGAGATCCAACGTGGCCAGGTAAATATACTGATAATGTCTATCTAGTCCCACTATGATTGTGGTAGCATGGAGAAAATATTTATACCAGCTAACATAGAGTACATGGTAAGATATACTGCCACATAAAGTCACAAATTCCAACTATTTCCTTGACCCTATATCACAAAGTGGCCTGCAGCAGGTAACTCCAGGCAAGGTGCAAAGGCTCTGAGCAACAGTGTACTGCAGCAGTGATTCAATTATAAAAAATAATAATAAATAAATCAGTAACTCTATGGTTTGCTGGAGACCAAATGGTGACCAACTTATGAGACAGAATTATCAAAGATCACTAGGCCCCCTCACAAGAGACAGGATTTATGGTCCATCTGACATCAAGTAGCTACTGCATTCCAAGTTTCCTAACTTCCACCTTGTACAGTTAACACAAGGCCAGAAAAAGCTCACAGGTCCCAGCAGCCTTTGTTACTTTTTTTGTCCAAGATAACTTAAAATTCAGAGCAGGAATGATAGTACGAGGATGTTTGCCTTGCTGTGGCTGACCTGGGTTTGATCCCAGCATCACATTTGGCCTCCTGAGCACTGCCAGGAGCAATTCCTGGGTGCAGAGTCAGTAGTAACCCCTGAGCATCATGGGGGTATAATCCTAAAACCCAAAGAGAAGGAGAGAGATAGATAGATAGAGGGGGAGAGAGAGAGACAGAGAAAGAGAGAAAGAGAGAGAGAAGAAGAAAGAAGGGGCTGGAGTGACAGTACAGTGAGTAAGCGGGACTTTTGACTTACATGCAGCCAACCTAGGTTCAATCTTCAGTATTCCATATGATCCCCGAGCACCACCAGGAGGAGTAATTCTTGAGTGCAGAGCCAAGAGCATAGTAAGTGTGACCCTGAACACAGTAGTGTGACCGAAAAAAAACGCCAAAGAGAGAGAGAGAGAGAGAGAGAGAGAGAGAGAGAGAGAGAAATAAAAAAAAAGAAAGAAAAGAAGAAAGAAAAAATAAGACAACTTAAAACCCGCTTATACTCTCCCAGGTCTTAGCTCTGCTCCAGCCTTACCAGAAGTTCATAGGGTCTGCCTAGGAACACAACTCAAAAAACTTCTATTTCTTCACTTTACTTATCTCCGTGCTTCTCTTGGCATGGGGTGAGGTCAGCGACCGTTCTACTCTCATGGTTTACCCTGAGTGCATTTGCCATCCCACCCTCTGCTTGCCTGTGGTGGTCTTTTGAGCAGTAGAGCCAGAGAGGCTGCAAGCAGTGTCAGGTCATCTGGAGCAAATCTTGTAACAACCAGTTAAAAAGGTGCCTGTCTGCATAGCAGACTGTGGCGGGGGTGTGGGGCTAGGAGAGGGAACCAGGGAGCACTGGTGGAGGGAAGCTGATATGGGCGTCAGATATATGATGGAACATAGTGTGTCTAAAACACAGCTCTGAATAACTTTGTAAGTCTCTGTGCTTCAATAAAATAAAATTTAGGAGAAAAGATATATTTACTCAAGGAAATGGGAAGAAAATAAGAGTTCAGGACGAAGGGTCATGTAAAGACAGCTGGGTGACTTTTTTTCTTTCTTTATGGATCATACCCTGCAATGCTCTGAGGTTGCTCTTGGCTCTGCACTCTGCAGTTACTCCTGGCAGTGCTGGGGATGTGGGATGCCAGGGATCAAACCTGAGCCTGCAGCATGCAAGGCTAATGCCCTATCCTCTGCGCTGTTGCTCCGGTCCCCTGAAGACCATTTTTGATATTATTTGTAATCCTACTACACACGAAATTTATTACATAGATGCTGCATTACACTGATAGTATAAAAAACAGTTCAAAGGGGCCGGAGCGATAGTCCAGCGGGTAGGGCCTTTGCCTTTGCACGCGCGGCCCATGCCGGCCCGGGTTCAATACCCGGCATCCCATATGGTCCCCGTGCACCGCCAGGAGTTATTCCTGAGTGAAGAGCCAGGAGTAACCCCTGAGCATCGCCGGTGTGACCCCAAAAAAAAAAAAAAAGCAAAAAAAAAAAAACAGTTCAAGTACTTTAAATTGATCTAAATCTCACAAATTTCCCAAAGACACTAAACTACCTTTATTAACCTAATCTCTTTAAGGGTCAGAGAGACAGAAAAGTAGGGAAGTTCTTTCTTTCCTACAGCTGATTGTAGTTGGGTTCCCAGTACTACAAAATGTCCCTGGACACCAGGAGCAGGCAGGAAGTGATGCCTGAGCCAAGATCCAAGAGAGAGCACAGGGCACAATGGGTTTTGTTTATTTGAGGGAGAGGCACACCCAGCAGTACTCAGGACTTACTCATGTCTCTGTCAGGATTGTCTTCTCACAGAGTTCAGGGAAACAACTGGGTGCCAAGGATCAAATCTGGGTCAGTGTCATACTTGTCCTGAGCCGACTGGTGTTCCCACTTCACAGGTCCCACACAGAGCACGATTGAATGTGGGAAAAGAAACAAAACAAAGGAAAAGGAAAATTGTTTTTAATCAGAGCCCATCCAGGCTACTCACACAAGAACATGTGCTTAGGCCAGTTTATAAATAAAATAGTTGAGGTAATATTCTTAAGGCTGATATTGTATCCTTCCTCAGAAATAGAGAATTTTTACATGGTCGCTAATTTTCAGTGAAATAATTGCCCTTTATAAACAGTGAACTTATGATTTAAAGTGCCTAATATGTTTTTGTCCTGTCCCTCAAGTTTTGCAGGTGTGGTTGTGGTGCCTGTCTGCATCGGCAAGTGGCAGACAGGAGACAGGCTTGTCTACACACAGGGCTCTGGGCCCATGGGCTCTGGATGGTTGACTGTCTGACATATAAAAGACGGGGTTCTCTTTGATGAATCCAATGCCACCGCAGAGCCTGGTGTATTCGATATGCCAAAAACAGTAGCAGTAATGTGCCTCATTCCCAACAAATGGAGATGTTACTGGTGCCCGCTTGAGGAATTCGATGAACAATGGAAAGACAACTGAAAACAACTGACTGACAATATGTATTACAGTAAAACCAATATTAGCATTCATGATGGATTTTGAAAACTGACACTCTAGGTAAAATAATATAAAATAAAACTAGATCCTTAATTAACATTATTTTATTCAAATTTTTTGTTGAACTTCCACAACATCTGGAATGGTTTATTTCTTAGTGTGTTATAGCTAAACCACAGGTTTTTTTTGTTACTTTTTTGTTGTTCTTTTGGGATTTGGGACCATTTCTGGTTGTGCTCAGGGCTTAATCCTAGTTGTGCTCAGGCATCATTCCTTGTTGTGCCTGAGAAATCATATTTAGTGGCAAACTTCAAACAAGCATCAACCACATGCAAGATCAGCCCCTTGTTCCCAGTACCCTCTCTCTCCAAACATTAGTTGTTAAACAAAACAACAACATTTAAGAACCTGTTGTAACTTATTGATGACTCAATATTATCATACAATGAATTTTGTTTTTAAAATATGGAGTCTAGGGGCCGGAGCGATAGCCCAGTGGGTAGGGCGTTTGTTTACCTTGCACGTGGCGAGCCCATGCCGGCCCGGGTTCGATCCTCGGCATCCCATATGGTCCCGTGAGCACTGCCAGGAGTGATTCCTGAGTGCAGAACCAGGAGTAACCCCTGCATTGCCGGGTGTGACCCAAAAAAAAAAAAAGCAAAAATAAAATAAAATAAAATAAATATGGAGTCTAGAAAAAATCTCAAAATTTTGTTTCTAAATTAACACAAAAACAAAATCATAAATATAGGAAGCAAACTTACATTGGCCAATTCTAAGGTCCATTTTCTTATTAGCACATGAATCTTCCCCCAAGAGCCTTAAGACATAGCTTATATGGTATTTCTTCTATAGTAAATAAGAGTATTGTTTTAGAAAGAGAAGTTCTGAATCAATACAAATTGGCACGTATTTTCCAAATATTTCTGTGACAACATGTTATGAAGGTCATAAAAAATAATGAGAGGAATCATTGCACTTAAGAAAATACTTTTTTGTCACACAGCAGAAACATAATCCACACTTTTATTTTCATAGTAGCACTATTCACAATAGCCAGAATCTGGAAACAACCAGTATGCCCGAGAACTGATGACTGGATAAAGAAACTGTGGTACATCTACACAATGGAGTACTATGCAGTTGTCAGGAAAAATGAAGTTATGAAATTTTCCTATAAATGGATGGACATGGAAAGGATCATGTTGAGTGAAATTAGTCAGAAGGAAAGGGACAGATATAGAATGACTGCATTTATTTATGGGATATAAAAAATAGCATGATACCAATATTCAAGGCCAGACAAAACACGGATCATGAGGTCTTGTCAGTTGGTACAACCTACTGCAAATGTGTGGGAGTCAGAGGTTAGGCAATACAGAGAAAGGAACAGTGTACTAATAATTATTGTAAATGATAATACCTGAGTAGAACTGAGCATTGAAAGTAGGCAAAAGGATATACATGATAACCTCTAACTGTATGTATTGCAAGTCACAGTGTGTAAAAGAAGGGAGAGAGAGAGAGAGAAGTGAAAATTGCCTGTCATAGACTCAGGCTGGGGGAGGGGGGGAAAATCAGGGGACATTGGTGAAGGAAGTGGTCACTGCTGGGCGATGGGTGCTGGAACACTGTATGACTGAAACCCAAATATGAACACTTTGGTAACTGTATATCTCATGGTGGTATAATAAAAATTAAAAAATAATAATCTTAGAATTTATTGACCTATGATTTCTTATACATTCATTACTAAAATAAATTTGAAATTTATTATTAGTAAGAAAAATAAAATACTCTTTTTAACTGTCCATGAAACAGCATCATTTTATGCTTGTTAAGGTGAGTCTTATGAAGAGTATTAGTATTTTAGGGAACTCGAGAAACAGTAAAGCAGGTAAGGCAGTTCTCATGTATGTGACTGACCTGGGTACAATAGGCAGCACCAAGGTCCCTTGAAAACCACTAGAAGTTGTCCCTGAGAACAGAGGTAAGAAGTAAGCTTGAGTACCCTCAGGTATGACCTCCCAAAAAATCAACAAAAAATACAATAATAGTCATTGGGGAGGAAGTATAGAAAGAGAAACTATTTACCATTGGTGGGAATGTGTTCTGGTGACAGCCACCAGAGAAAATAATTTACAGATTTCCCCAAATACAGAAAATATACCTATAGTATGATCCAGTAACTACTGTATATTCTAGCGATTGTATTTGCTGAATGAATATCCCTGTACTTAAAAGAGTAAGCATCATATAGCAAGTACAAAAAAGGCATAACATGTTAAATAGGTCCAAGAAGTTTTTAAAAAGTATTTTAGTACTTTAAATGATGTGCCTGCCCACATTTAAGGAGTCCGTGTTTTCGTTTTTACTGGACCTGAAAAATTATGTAGTTTGCACTGATTACACTTTATTTATTGCAAAGTATAATGCTAAGTGCTCTGTGTGAATTAATGGCATCTGATCATTATAATCGTTGTACAAGTGTTATTAAACACATTTTTACATAAAGACACCCATGATTGAAGAGGTTAACTCCACATGCGTAAGGTCAGAGATAGTGAATAAGCCCCTGCTGCTATTCACAGGAAATTCCATGGTATTGTATAATCTATCAGCTTCAATCATTTTGCATTCCTTCTCCCATTTTACTCTAGCAAACATGGATCTCCTGCCTCCAGACATAGGGGCACTCCTTTATGTTAACATGGGCTGCAGAACTAAGCATTCTATAGTGACCAAATATAATCAGAAGATTAAACACTTTCTGGTGGTCTTTAGGGAAAAAAAGGCGAATTCTTGACCATAAAAATGATATACACAGCCCCAGTATTTTTCATGCATTATTAATGCTTTCGCAACCTTCAATAACTCTGTAACACTATGTAGTCTGGCCTTTTGATTTACTTTGTTTTGCTGTTCTTTTCTCTTAGAGCTATATTTTGGAATTAGTAATCATAGCACAGAACCTGTTGTACTCCTGAGTGCAGAGACATCATTTTGAATGGTAGTGTAAGAGACAATGCCAGGTATTTTATCACTAACCATAAAACCTATAAACCACATGCAAATGAGAGGTGTCCAGCATTCCTTGAAGCTTGAATGGGTCCGCATATCCTTACTGAGCACAGTTTCATTGCATTTACAGCATGTATCTGTGGATTCCACCCTACACAAGAACATGGCAGAAAGAAAAGCAGTTCCAGAACATCGCAAATGTTGTTAGGAATCCTCCATCCCCCAACATAGAATTGTGTCTACATCTTCAGCCAAAAGAAAACCACATCTTCCTCTCCACCAAGACATTTCTGTTCTCCAAACATGGCCAGGGCACTTGAAAACATCTGGCTTCTCATTTCAGCTTTGAGGTTTCATTTGTTTGGAATAAATGACTACAACACATGAGTTTCCTCTCCTCTTTCTTTCCCCCACAAATGCTCATTTATGGAGGAACAGCTTTCAGACTCTAAATGATTGCTCTACACTTGGCAGGTGGAGATTGTAGCGCCAGTTACGTTAATGATTTCTAAGGTGACGCTGAGGCCTTGGAGGCTGCTTGGCAGAACAGCTAGCAGGAAACTAATGAGTATCCCAGCACGACCCTGGACCATTAAAAGGGAGGGGGTTGTGGGAGAGAAGGAGAAAAATAAATTAGAGACCTAGCCTCTGGTAAGAATATTAGTGAATACCCTTAATGGAGTCTAGAAAAGAAAATTAATCACCCATAATGATAGGGGTGTGCGCGAATTAGATTTAATTCCTTTTATAAATATTTTTTCTAAAGAATGACACATGGCAACAAAAAGGATTGAAATGCACAATCTGAACTTGATTTAATTATGAGATATGCAGAATGGTAGAAGTGACAACAATTACAGGAATATGCACTTGGGAATTTTATTCTTTTTTCTAATGTACTTATGATAATCTAGGCTGAAAATATAAACTTTTGCTGTAAAAAATAATTTACTTGGAATTCATGATACCAAGTACTGCCAGAGTCGATTAACAAATTGGCTAATTAAAATATACTGCATAATCTGAAACCTAATCGTAGATTTTCAGTTAAAGAATAATCAAAGCATAAGATTTCATAGTCATTGGTCTCTGATATATTGTACTTATAATGCAAATAACAAAATAATACTTCAGTGTTGATTTATAAAATTGACTGAAAATGTGTTTTCTAAAAAAAATCAAGTTTTTCCTTCTACAATATTTTAAAAAGGATAAAAAATTAGTTTAATAAAAATATAGATTTTGGGGGTTGATTAGCTAATCAGCGAGCAGGGGGAGTTGACTTGCCCAGGGCTGACCCGTGTTCAATCCCAGCATGACATGTTTTTCCTATGTCTTACCAGGAGTGAGTTTTGACCAAAAGAGCAAGGAGTAAGCACTGAGCATAGCCAGCTGTGTTACCATAACCAAAAAGCAACAAAATAGCATTCATATAATCAGTAGACAATAAAAAAAGCAACTTTGATGTGGTAGGAAACTTCTCCACCCTTCCAAGTGACAACACTAACCCTACTCAGAAAGGCATAGATCCTCTTCCTTCCTTGTTGGTCCCAGCAGACTTCACATGTGACTTGTCATAGTAATTCACTGCCCCACGGTGAGTTCATGATATAAAATTGCACAACAAATTTCATATTGCCCATAGTTCTACTTTCTGTCACTGGGTGAAGATGGCCAGAGTGGGAAAAAATAAATAAATAAACAACCAATTCTCAGTACAATCCTTCAGATTCCCCCAGGGATGTTAACCACCAGAATTGCTTTCAGCACAGTGTTAGTTGCTGTGGGAAATGGAAAAGACACAGAGAAACTCATCAAGTTCAATGAGCAAATACAATAACAAGAAAGGCATAACCAACACTAAGCAGCTCAGTAAAACCCCAGAAAATGACTTTAGTGACAGCATGATGAGGATGTTTAGTGAGTTCAAAGAAACAATTGCACAGGCAATCAGCAAAGCACAGGGTAGTATGAATGTCAAAATGAGAAAACTATAAGTAGAAATGGCACAGATGAAAAGTGTGATAAATGCTATAAAGCACATATTAGAGGGCCAGAGTGAAGGTACAGCATGTATTTTCTTGCCTTGCAAGCAGCCAACCCAGGTTTGATCCCTGGAATCATATAAAGTCCCCTAGCACCATAAGGAGTAATTCCTGAGTGCAGAAACAGTAGCAATCTCTGTGCATGGACAGATATGCACCCCAAACAAAAACAAAATCCCCACTCGTTAGAAATGGTGAGCATCAAAATATGAATAACTGATTAAAATATTACGAAGCTCCAAGTGAGATAGAGGAAGCCTCTAGAAAAACAACAGAACATGGGAAAAGGTCTGAAAATAAGTGAACAGTGCACCAAAGCAAACATGGAGGTGATTTATTAGAAGTCAGTCCTGAGTTAAAAAAAATAAAAATAAAATCTAGGTGTTTTCTTTTAACAAATTCCTGATATTTAATCATGAAGTTGTTAACATTCTTTTCCCTCCAAAGTTTTATATTTAAACTATGTCTGGTTTTCAGGGTCTCCCTTGAAAAATTAATCAAGATTAATACTTAAACTCTACAGGTTTTAATTTGTTCCAATCAAATACTGAATAACAGATGGGAAATTATACAGGGAAGCTTTTCCCTTATAACTCACCAAGCAAGGATTATGCATGCTCTCCAGTTGTCCAGGTCATTTAAGCAAACAGCCAGAAACTTTTTGGAGAGAGGGATAAATCCTGACCCTCCAACTCCACTGACACTTCATAATCATGTCATCTGAGTAAGCCACTTACTTTATATACTTTATTTTTAATCTGCATTTAGAGGTGATAATGTGTTATATTAGTATAAAATATTACAAAGTAAATCACTGGAGAATTTGTAAACTAAATGCTTAATGTAAGAGAATTCTTTAACCAAGAAAAGGCGACTCAATAAACTGAGTTGAATGGGAAATTTTCCATTTTCTGAAGGCACTTTATCAGACACATCATTAGAAACCATGGTAGCTCATCTATTTCCAGATTCTAAAGCTACTCAGCTTTATCAGAAACAGGGTACTAAACTTTATCAACCTACAGTGTTGTTTCTATCACAGATGCTACTTTACAAACTTAAAACAAACTAGAATCAATTTCTGGTCATCAAGCTCTGCACTTACTTCATTTGCCTAAGATTGGTAACTGAGATGAATATAAGAAAGAGACTCTCAATCACCAAAATCTACATGAGAATATCACAACTCCCTGAGAGGAAAGACTTGGGAAATGATATCTGTTGGAAATATGTCAACTTCTATCAAAACAATTCCTTTTCCAACCCAAAGGCAGGTGGGTAAAACATAGTTCACCCAAAAGTTTGCCTTTTTAATGCTGTATTAGCTAGTAGAGCATGTAATTTTTGTTTTGTAAATAAATTCATAATTGGCATAATTACCTCATATTTACATAACACTATTTCATAAAATATAAGAAACAACACTCTATGCTATTCTCCTAATAAGGTAAAGATTATGTGAGACTTCAAAGTATAATTTCCAGATATCTTTTCACAGAGATTGAGTGAGTCACAATCATCTTCAACATGTATTTCTAAGGAGATAGAAATCAGAATACAGAGAAAACCTAGATACCAGTGAGGTCAAGAGAGACCAAAGCATAAATTAAGTGAAGTGATAACAGTTTTATTTACAATAATCATTTTAATCAATGCAAACATTTGTATGCCTCAGAATTAATGAGTTGACTCCTTTTCTGTTCATTTCAACAGTAATTTTACATTGTTAATTTGATTAACTGCATCTCCCTAAGAAATAATTCATTAACAGTTTTTGCATTTATCCATTTTATTATGAAAATTTGTGTTTGATAAGCCCGTGTTTATATTATTTAAGCAAGTCACCAGTGATAAAGTCCATAGTGATATAAAACTATAATTCTAAGAGATACCTTAGTTTTAAATATTTTCCAACATTGTCATATTTTGACTTATAGTGCTCACACCATTTTTAATAATACTTACAACAAAAAAATTTAAGGCTCACAAAATGGTTTAAATCCACGTTTTTAGGAAAAAAAGATGTAAAATGTTGAAATTATGCAATTAAATGATATTTCTAGTATTTGATTTTTGCTACAAATCATTTCTATTTTCTTTTCTATATTAATTTTCAGCTTTTTAAAACTAAGAATAATAGCTCATTCAAAACCTGGGGGCTGGGACAATAGCAGACGGGTAGGGTGTTTGACTTGCATGAAGCCAACATGGGTTAGTTTCCCTGGTATCCCATATGGTTCTTCAATATGTCAGAAGTAATTCCTGAGAGGAGAGCCAGGAGTAACCCCTGAGCATTTCTGGGTGTGACCAAAAAAGGCAGAAAAATAAAGAAGTGGAGTCACTGGTGAATAAAACAGCATGAACAAAGTCGAGAGGAAACAATGACAGTAAAATCTATTAATATTTGGAATGCACATAGAAATATGCCTCCAGGTCTTGTGTCTACCAACTTCTTTTGCAATAATAATACACCAAGTTAACAAGATAAGTGTTTGTGATGCATATTAAGACAAAATCAATATTTAGCTTCTGAAATAGAAGTGACAAACTGGTCTTAATTTGTAAGAAGGAGTACAATAAAACAGTTTAAAGGAAAGAATATAAAATAACCATCTTCAGTATTATTTATTGTGTGGTGTTTTAGGGTCACACAGTGTTGCTTGGGAGCTGCTGCCTCTGTCTTTGGGAGTTATTCCTGGGTGTATTCAGAAACCATGTGATGTTGTAGACTGACTCCAGATCACCCATAAGCTAAGCACGAACAATGAACCCAGACAGCTCTTCTTCTGTCCCTCCCATAATAGTTGCACTATTAGTTTTATTTAAAAAATTTTATCATGTTGAAATGTCTGTATTTAAATAAAAATGGTATTACAAGTTGGCCACTAAGAAGAAATGAAACTTGAAAAATAAGGAAGTTCAGGGTTTATCTAGTCTAGAAATCTTATTTTAAAATATGAGACAAAGATTTTTCTCAAAGATGGGTCAGAATACCAGAGGTAAGGAGCCTGACTTGCACAGGGCTGACCTGGATTCAATCTCTGACACCACTTAGGGTCCCAGGAGTGGTGCCTGAGAATAGAACCAAGAGGGAGCCCTGAGCTCAGCCTCTGTGGCCCTAAAACAAACAAATAAAAGAAATTTTAAAAGATGGGACTATTGCCATGGTAACATACCAAGATATGCTGATACAACATTGTCATAAATATTTCTTATTCATCCCACAGTGTTAATTGTATCCTATCATGTTTATACTGTATCTGAATTTGCATCTCAGTATAGCAAGTATTACTCTACAGCATTATGTGCTTAAAAAACATAAGGGATACTTTTATTTAAATTGTCTAGATTCCTAAAAATATGTGACCTTTATAACTCAAATATGAGCAGGTAGAAAAATATTATTCACATAATCATCAGTGGAACAGCTTGCACTTTTACTGAAATGCTCTCTCTATTGATTGGTTCAGATCAAGATCAAGAAAATGTCTTATTTATATAAAATGCTAATGCATTGCTTGTTGGAAATGAATAGTTTCTAAAAGTGTCCAGAGACTCCTTTCTACTGAAGCTACAAACTCTCATCTTAATCCATATACTCCATAAGTAAACAAGTGATTTTCCTCAAAGGAATTTAATCATCTTCCTGTTTCTATCACCTGGAAGGAATCCCGTTTACTGGTGACTCTTCAGATGGAGCCCATTTCTTCCGTATTTCAAATCTACTTGTGAAAGGGTGATTACTTATTTTATTTTAATGAAAATGACCAAACCGAATGAAGCAAGATCCCAATCTCCAGGGCACTTTATGGAAAATAACTGCCCACTTATAACTCAGACTCAGCTCACTTACGAATCTGACCTCACCTTCCATTACCATGAGCTTCCACTCCCATGCAATGAAGTGTGACACCAGTTTTAACAGCATGTGAAAATTTTTTGATGGGGTTATTAATGTGTCCTAATAGCCATGTGATGGTCTCCATATGCAACATTGGAAAGTACCCTTCTACCCTGAGGTATTTCCTGATGAGCACTTAATTCTTTGGGAGTAAAGTTCTAATGACTAGCTTTTCTCTACCCCTACCTTAGCCAGAGACCAGCATCATTTGATTATCTCATTTGTGCATGGAACAAGGGGAATGTCATGAAATTACATTTTGCAGTTGTGCATTTGTCTTTACTACCAGTTATATCTGCCAAGTCCAGATTTTGTGTTTCTGGCTAGTGAATTTTAAGGATTATTGTCAAGAGATTTCTTTTTAGTATGCAGAAATGAAAAATGGAAGTATTTCACAAACTTTGTAAAAAGGGTCTTTAAGGCTATGTTTAGCAAAAAATATGCAAGAATATAGAGATGGCTATTTATTACTCATATCAGAAAAATGAAATTTGCACTCTAATGAAGGGATTTGAAGTAAAAAATATAATTAAACCCCATGAAATAATAATGGAAGCTCCAACAGGCACTTACCAAAGAAGGCAGTAAGAGAGCCAGTAAGCACATGAATAGATGCTCATTATCACTTATTAGGGGGACATAAATCAAAATGTTAATGAGATATCACTTCACACCTATGAGAATTGTCTATAATAAAAAGGATAAAAGCGACAAATGCTGGTGGGGATGTTGGACTCAGTAATTTTCATTACTGTTTAGAAGGAATGTAAATTGGTTTAGTCTCTATGAACAAAAACTTTTCAAAGAATTTTCTGAAAATTTCAAAAACAACCACCATACCATCCTCACACTAAGGTACTTCTCCAAAGCAACACTAATTCACAAAGACCTATGCATATCTTTCATCATTACAGTGCTACTTACAGTAGACCTGATTTGGAAACAACTGAAATGCCAAAATAAATGGGTGCATAGAAGTGTGCTGTATATAAATAGAGGACTTCTACTCAGCTATTGGAAAAGGTAAAAGCAGATCTTTGGCTACTCTGTGGCTAGAAATGGAGAGGGTCACTTTCAAAGAAATAAGTCAGAAGGAGAAAGACAACTAACTACCTGATGCATATAAGGAATCAATCTAAACAAGAGACCAAATAATGGTCAATAAAAATAAGCTTTTAGACTCTGATGGTAGAATCAAGGTTTCCAATGACTGAAATGGGTACAGTAGACTGTGGGGAGGAATGTTGACAGTTTGCTGGCAGGCACAGTGCAGTCACATTGTGTCCTTTTAACATATAAGTGCTTAGATTCTTGTAAACCAATGCCAACTAAATGAAAAAAATATAAAATAACATTAGATAATAATCACTAATAAATATGGGAAAGATTTGTTATTGCAATATTAACATAAATTAATTAATGGAGTCTTGGTCTTTTTTCTCTTCTATCTCTATACTGAAAGTAGACACAGGGGCCAGAGGTATCACTGTCTGTATCACTGTCTTCCCATTGTTCATCGATTTGCTCGAGTGGGCACCAGTAACATCTCGATAAGTCCTGTCACATGCAAGTGTAACCCAAGGGCATCTGCTTGCTCCAGTGACAGGAAGAACCTCAAACCATTCTTCAGGTCATGGAATTTAGGTCCATAATTGTTACTAGTTTTTGGCATAATAAATAAATAGAACACGGGTGCTTGCCAGGCTCTGGGGCCATGGTATAGTACAATAAATAAGGTGATTGCCTTGCACATGGCCTACCCAGGTTTGATCCTGGGATCCTCATATTGTTTCCCAGCACTGCCAGGATTGATCCCTGAGCGCAAGCCAGAACAAGACCTGAGCATCACTACGTGTGGCCCTCCCAAAGCAAGAAAAGAAGAAGAAGAAGAAGAAGAAGAAGAAGAAGAAGAAGAAGAAGAAGAAGAAGAAGAAGAAGAAGAAGAAGAAGAAGAAGAAGAAGAAGAAGAAGAAGAAGAAGAAGAAGAAGAAGAAGAAGAAGAAGAAGAAGAAGAAGAAGAAGAAGAAGAAGAAGAAGAAGAAGAAGAAGAAGAAGAAGAAGAAGAAGAAGAAGAAGAAGAAGAAGAAGAAGAAGAAGAAGAAGAAGAAGAAGAAGAAGAAGAAGAAGAAGAAGAAGAAGAAGAAGAAGAAGAAGAAGAAGAAGAAGAAGAAGAAGGCTAATGCTTCTCAATTTGTTCAGTACAATCACCTAGAAATTTTCACTGGAATGTAGTATATTCAAGGCATGGAAAATGAGGAGACAATTTTTGTGCTCATTCTTGAAAGATATGAACTTTTTTAGAAGAAAGGGAGCATGTTTCATAGAACTTACTTTGCCATTTCTTTGTGGAATAGATAAAAGGTTAACAAAGAAATCACCTAGTTCTCATGACTCTAATATAATTACATATGAAAACAGTGGGAGAAGTTAGATATATAATAAGACAGACAGAATAAGGAGTATTTGGGATTTTTTTACTGTAAATTTTAAAGTATTTCCCAGTAGTATTTAGCAATAAAATATAACCTCCATTTCTAGGAGATTTATAAGAAAACTGAATTCTCTTCAAATAAGAAATGGTTCATGGAAAATTAACCATGAAACCATTTTTAAAATGTAAAAGATTGAAAAATAATGTTCAAGGTTTTCCCTAAGCCCAAAAGATAAACAGATAGCTAAAATGACGTAAAAATATAACACAGACTTTTTTTTTTTGGTCACATCCTGCAAGACTCAGGGGTTCCTCCTGGCTCTGCACTCAGGAATTACACCTGGCAGTGCTCGGGGACCATATCACATGCCAGGGATCGAACCTGGGTCGGCCACGTGCCAGCCAAGCTCCCTACCAGCTGGACTATCACTTCACCCATAACACAGACATTAAACCAGAAGGCCTGACCTCTTACAAACAATAGTTACAGAAGTAGAAAAACAACAGATTAAGCATTAGAGAAAAAAGAAATACTCCTAAATAGGAGGGCATATGCTTCAAGACGGAGTTTGATATTTGCTTGAGAGATCCCCTAAGTGATCACAATAGATAAGAAGTGGGCACTGAAAGAAGGCAAAGCGATGTGTGTTGACACCTTTTCTCTAATAGGATTGCCACCACAGTACCGTAAAGGAAGAAAGAAAAGTGTTTGCCAAAAAGCACTCTGGGAGGTTAGAGGGAAATGGGATATTGGAGAAGGGAAGTATATCCTGGTGAAAGGACAGGTGCTCAAACATTCTGTAACTGCAAATCAAGCATGAAAAACTTTGTAACTTTCTATCATATCGTAATTCAATTAATTAAAAAATAAAATTACAAAAGATACCTCCTATATTTGTGTGATTCTACCTACCCTTTCCCCCTCTGTCTGTTCACTTAAATAAAATATCACAGGAGGGCTGGGGAGATAGCACAGTGGGTAGGGCTTTTGTCTTGCATGCAGCTGACATGGGTTCGATCTCTGCATCCCATCTGGTCCCCCGAGCACCGCCAGGAGAAATTCCTGCGCAAGGAGCCAGGGGCAATCCCTGAGTATGGCTGGGTGTGACCCAAAAAAGAAAAAAAAAATCACAGGAATTTGAAAAAATGAAAGAAAAGTTTTATCCAGTACTCATCACAGAACCTCTGAGGAAATGATTAGTTTTGCTTGTCTTTCTCTGTGTAATAGTTCAATAAATGTTGAATACAGTCTCTGTATTCATCCATATTGTTTGTGGATATGTTTGTGACAGGATATTACATTTTTAAGTAGAGTTAATAGGGTTAATTGCATATGAATATATTTACATCCATTTTATTTGATCACCTGTCAATGGAAAGTTAAGTTAAAAAAACAAAGAAAAGGTACAAAATAAACATAAGAAGAACAAAAATATAAGACCAATTAATAATTACCAGAGGGAACAGGAATGAAGATGGAAAAATCAGGAACCAGGCACCACCATTTCTCTAAGGAAGGATTGAATTGTATTTCAGTCGCGAATTTATGTGAATCGTAAATTGCATGTTGATTTTAATTATGTACACTATCAAAATATGTAATGCTGTAATGAACTATTACCTTGATTAAATCAGATAAACAAATATAATACCTAGAGATAATCATAAGTTATTCTGAATGTTAGAAGAAATACCAAACATAAGAGAGATTATTATAGAAATGGCAATAAAATTTTCAAAAAGGATCAAAGGAAAAATGTGATGGAGTATCATTTTTAGTAGTTTAAACAGAATACTTTTTAATATAAAAGAATTGCTTTGTAAAATTTTCAAATTAATCATGTAAGTGACTCTGTTAAGTAGGAAGTTGTAGTCACTTCACTTGATCACTTGACATCCCGTTGTCAATTTGTTCGGAGTGAATGCCATTAACGCTTCTATTTGTCCCTGTCACATGCCAGTGTAACCCAATGACATCTGCTTGCTTGAGGAATATGAAGAGCCTCAAACCGTTTGTTCAGGTCTTGACAAAGAAGTCTGACCATCTTGTAAGTGGGCTGCCACATGATATTTTGACATCCCATGAGATCCAGTCGGCAATGGCTCTAGTTCAGTGGTCGCTCTCCGAGTCACATTACATGTCCAGCCCATCTGATTTTCGACGCCTTGGCAAACAAGACAGCGTCCCTGATTCTGGATCATCCACAAAGGTCGGAACTGTGGATTCCTTCTCTCACTTGAGTGAGGCGTGATATTCCATGCATAGCTCTTTCGATTCCTCCTTGGGAGACCCGAATAGCATTCTCATCCTGCTTTCATAGGACCCAGGTTTCTGAGGTGTATGTTAATGCAGGGAGAATGGTGGAGTTGAAGAGATGTGCCGGAGCCAGATGTTCTTTGTAACTTGCAGTAGAAATTATTTTTTAAGAGTTAAAAAGTTTCTAACAAAGTATCATATACATATATATGATTCCGTTCCCCAAAATTCAGATAGACATTTTTACCCAAGATATCCAAATCAGGTGTTTAATACTACACTTTCCTTTGGTATGTAAAGCTAAACATTTAATGTTTCTGTGAGCCTTGGGAGAAACCCAAACTGTAACCTTAAAGAATGAAGATTACTTAGACTTAATATCATATACAGAAATCAACAATTTTTTTAGTTGGAGAAGTCTTGGAAAATAATTTTCTTTGATAAGTGAGAACCTCTTGTCTCTTCTTGAACTCCAGGTTTGTCTCCCTATATATGGATCAGGATAGAAATTTTAACTTTGTTCCATTTACTTTAGAATTTTCAGCCATGTAAATGTTTAAACTTGGTGTTTCTCCTACTAATCTGCCTGATGTAAATTGTTTTTCTTTTTTAGTCACACCCAGCAATGCTCAGGGGTTACTCCTGGCTCGGCCCTCAAGAATTACACCTAGCAGTACTTGAGGAACCATATTGGATACCAGGGAATTGAACCTGGGTTGGCTGAGTGCAAGGCAAATGCCCTACCTGCTGGACTATTGCGCTGGCCCCCTGATGTTGAATTTGTTTGACTAATACAAGAAGAATCTAGAAGACTAGGTAAATTTTCCCTCTCCATTACACATCTTTGATTATCCTCCCCACCCAAGAAATTACTGGTAGGTGTTATCTGGTAGAAAGTAATACCTTCAGAAAATACCCTAAAGACATATTAATCCTGACGATTGCCAGATTGTGGATATTTTTATCGGGTACTCAGTACAAAGTGAAAAATTTAGTGCTGGTTAACTTTCCCAGAAACTATGAAAAATTAAACTGTTTTAAATTTTAAAATGAAGCATAACAAAACAAAAACTGTGTGAAAATAATACATGCTCTTTGCAAACACTTGACTCAAGAATTAGACATAATTGTACAATTTTATTGAAAGATATTTTAATCGTATAGAGCGGGAAAGAGTCTGGTGGGAGGTTTATTGACAGCTAAACTCTGCATCCATTTGACAAATTATTTCTAAATAATTAAATCAAGAAATGAAGTTAAATTTTCCAGAAATTTGTTAAATGCCAGAAGAAAAAAGTTAAACCAGAGAATTGTTGCATTTTCTCTTTGAGACTGATAAAAAATGAAGCAGATAATTACAATTTGTTTTTGTTTCTGTACGAAGAGGGTTTTAGAAGTTCTGCTTTTGAAAATCAGATATGATAACAATTTCAATTAATTAAATGAGTGAGCTTTAATTATTATATTATGTATTATAAAAATAAATGCATAAATAATGAGCAATAAATATAGGATCCTGGATATATGTATATATGTATATATTTGTGTATGCATATATTATATATATTATATTATATATATATCCCGGTATGTATATATAGGCATATTTTTATTCTGCTCTATTAGAACTTGCCAACCTCACTATCAATCATATATGTAAACAACTGATTATTATTAATATCTGCTGCTCCCTATCACCAGACAGATTGGTACAAAACCAAATCAAACCATGACTCTGAATCAGCTTCACTTGTCCTGCCTGAAACGTCATCATTCTATGATTAAATCATGAGAGAAAATTCTATCTTTTTCTTTAATAAATAAAAATATAAAAGAATTACTTTACTTTATCAATAAAGTAGAGCCAATATCACTGCATATAGATCTTTAGTGAAAATCAAGAGCCATTCCACTTGAGAAATCTTTGATTGTGACTACTACTACATCTGCAACCAACCCAACTACCTGCAACCCATGCTTTCCTGTTGACCAGGAACTATCACCTTTTCAGTGTTTAGAATTTCAAAAGCTTAAATCAATGCACTGATTCAATTTTTTTCATCTCAATCTGTTGGACAGATTAGAGGATAGGTTTTATATTGTTTTTACTTTTTATAATAATATTTATAAAGTCAAGTTCCTCATTTGAATGACTTTTCTAGTTGCTGAATTTATTTAGTCATTTCACATAAATACCTGTTAAAATTAACAAACACAGCCTAATTTTCAGCCCTACAATATACTACTTTTATGATAATTTTTGTTTCAGTATGGATAGTGTAATCTGTAAACATGTGATAAACACGCTTTCCATTTAGTCTTGCAAAACAAATTTTCTAAAACATGTTTTAGTTCTTCTTTTAAAATGTTTTTCATCATAATATATGTATTGGTGATAGATATATTAGAATTTTTAGATTGAAAAATTCTTGTTTTTGAATAAGCATATTCTTGTAGATCATATTTGATTATTCATCATTGATCTAGGTATTATTCTAAACTCATATGGCACAAGTTGCTTAGTGTTGGAGAGAAAATATATTCCAAGAACTCATGTAATTATCTTTCATCCCATTGTAACCATATTTGAAAATAGTCACGTAGGTGGGTAATTAATTTTAAATACAGTATAGGTGTCTTACTTTTATAAAAATTGATTCTATTCATAAAAACTTTTTATATTTTCCTACTTTATGATTCTACCTTGTGCTGGTTCTTTCCAGAAACTGAATCTATAAACACTTTTATCGTGGACTTTAACAACCAAGAATATTAAAAACAATGAATGCTGTTTTGAGATAAATGCAACAAGTCATGGAAGTCTGAGCTAATATATTTTTATCTCCATTAGATCTCTATTATCTCAGTAAGCCTAGCAAGAAGTCAGAGCATCCACACATCATGAGGTCAGTCATTCTCAACATGCAGACTCCATGGTTCCTCAGAGCTCCACCCAGGAGAAAACCTGATCTTTTCCTTTTTAAGTTTCATCAGTAAATGCTCGAGATGAGAGCCTTCTACTGAGAGTATACCACCTAAACGGCAGAGCCTGGCAAACTACCCATGTTTTATTTGATATGCCAAAAACTAGTAACAATTATGGACCTCAATTCCATGACCTGAAGAATGGTTTGAGGCTCTTCCTGTCCCTGGAGCAAGCAAATGCCCTTGGGCTACACTTGCTTATGACAGGACATATGGAGATATTAATGGTGCCCATTTGAGCAAATCGATGAGCAATGGGAAGACAGTGACAGTGACCGATCCTTATACACCCGTTTACTAACTCCTATAAGTGTGGGAGCAGCTTTCTGCTCTGGTATCTTAAGTGGCTAGTTTGTGTTATGCACATTGTGAATTTGTCATAAATGTTTGAAAAATATATAACAACTGAGTATGCTCCTGAGATATTATTTTAGAGATTTTAATTATTCTATTCCATTTCGGATGAGGGCAGATTGACTCAGAAACTACATATCTACTCTTCTTAGGCATCTCAGGACTCCAGAATTTATAGAAGAGAAATACTAGATACACATTGACATAGGAAAAAAAGTTTGCAAATTAAGACAGAACTTGATTCACTCTGAAATCACATTGACTAGACACTAGCTATATTTTCTTGCCACTGATTTATTCTTGAGTGTGTAAACATCCATTGGTTGCCAAAGTCATTATTTGAAGCTCTATTTATATCCTATCAGGTTAACAAAAGTCAGTAGATAATAAAGAAATATTTACTGCAAGCACTTTTTCCTTTATTTTTTAATAAATAAAGGAATATAAGCAAAAAGATACACATGATAACATATATATATATATATATATATATATATATATATATATATATATATATACCAATGCAAATAAATGCAGTGATTCCATATCTGTATTTTTCCTTCTGGCTAATATCACTCAACATGATCCTCTCTATGTCCATCCATTTATAGGCATATTTCATAACTTCATTTTCCAAATAGCTGCATAGTATACCATTGTGTAGATGTACCAAAGTTTCTTTATTCAGTTATCAGCTCTCAGGCACACTGGTTGTTTCCAGATTCTGGCTATTGTGAATAGTGCTGCTATGAAAATAAAAGTGCAGATGGTGTTTCCGCTGTGTGTTTTTGGCCTCCCAGGGTTTATTGCCAGGAGTGATATGGCTGGGTAAAATAGGAGTTCAATTTCTAATCTTTGGAGGAATTCCATATTGTTTTCCAAAAAGGCTGTACCAGTCGACATTCCCACCAACAATGGATTAGAGTCCCCTTTTCCCCCACATCCAAGCCAGCACTTGCTGTTCTTGCTCTTTTGGATATGAGCCAATCTCTGTGGTGTGAGATTGTTGCAGGACTCCTAAGGGCCACTGCATCTGCTCTGGATTGCCTCCCAGAAAATCAATCCGTAGATAAGGGGGTAGTCTAAATGTGGCAGTTTATCCGACCATGTATGCTGTACTAGCTGGTATAAATATTCTCCCATGCTATCACAATCATCATGGGACTAGCTAGATCTTACCAGCATATTAGCCTGGCCACGTAGGACACCTAAGTAATTAGACCAGAGAGAGATGCTGTTTGCTTCCCAAGCAAACAAGCATGGCTCCCTGATATACTCAAAGGCAACTAAAATATAAAACTACAATGAAGTAGAGGAGACTTGTGAAGGCTTGGAGAAATATTTAACTGGCATTGGTGTTGGTCAAGGTACAGAGACATGCCATCTCAGAAACCCCCTTCTCTACACTTCAAAAGCATTCCTAAGCAGATTTCCGCTCAAAACATTAGCACAGTAAAGGCCCTAGGTGAGGTGCAGGGAGGGATTACCTAAGGGCATTGGACCCTCCCTGCTTTCCATAACAGTGGGAGGAAGGTCTGAGTTACAGGGATATAAACTAGCGGGTTCCCACTCTCGGTCCCTTCTTCTTCCTTGTGGGATCTCTCTCCTTGTGAGCGTGCATTTCCCTTGGATTTCTGAGTTTTAATCCGTTCCTCGCCGCCGGAGGTAGAAGGGAACTCGCTTCCCGCGCACTGTCGGGGGACCACGTGAGCGCCCGACATGAGATGATATCTCATTTTATTTTTATTTGCATCTCTCTAATGATTAGTGATGATGAGCATTTTTTCATATGTCTTTTGGCCATTCGAATTTCTTCCTTGTTGAAGTTTCTGTTCATTCCTTCTCCCCATTTTTTGATGTAGTTGGTTGTTTTCTTCTTGTAAAGTTCTACCAGCACCTGATATATCCTGGATATTAATCCTTTATCAGATGAGTATTGGGTGAATATTCTTTCCCATTCTGTGGACTGTCTTTGTATCTTGGTCACTGCTTCTTTTGAGGCACAGAAAATTTTTAGTTTCATGTAATCCCATTTGTTTATCTCTGCTTCTAGTTGCATTGTTAATGGTGTTTCACCTTTGAAGATATCTTTAGCTTCAATGTTGTGGAGGGTTTTCCTGTATTTTCTTTGATGTGCTTTATCGATTCAGGTCTGATATCAAGATATTTAATCCATTTTGATCTGATGTTTGTGCATGGTATTAGACAGAGGTCCAAATTCGTATGTTTTTATATGTAGCTGCCAAGTTTTCTCAGCACCACTTATACATTTAATTTTTAGAATGCCTGTGAAGAGCACAATATCTACTTCATATTTTTTAGGTTAGAAAACTATGACTATGGTTAAAAAAACTTGCCTGTGATGACACAAGGTTTTTTGCAGGCAGAAAATTTTGTTCTAGAGTAGATGTTCATAGCTACTGGTTGATGCTTTTAACTTCTCATGTTTTAGCCTATTACTTTTTGTTATTCTTCTAGTGCAAACCTAAATGGCATTTCCTGCTTTAGATCACAGAGTGGCTGCTGAACTCATCATTCTGGTCAGTATGAGGATTAATAAATGTAGTGTGCTGACTAACTAGAAATAGTTTGAGTGACCATCCTGAGAAGTTAAGATGTGTGAAGTCCCATTACAATCAGGAATAAAGAAGATGTGTGAATTATATTCCTCTAATGTAGAATACTTCAGTACTAGTGTAAAACAGCATTCTTCTGAAGCATAAAAATACCATTTGCAGTTGAAAACTATAGCTTTTATATCATTGCTTCTATCAGAGCCATGTGCAAAATGATTTCACATTTTCTTTGCTTTGTTTGGTTGACATTTCCAGATTTTACAAATAGCTGGATATCACACACTTATTTAATTCAAATATCCCTGTTATAAAATACTATCTTCTACTAAAAAAAAAGCACTGATGTTTTTTTAAGTTCTGAATCCTATAATATAGTTGGGTGGTAACCTACTTGAAAATCAACTCTGAATGATGATAATTCCCTGCATTGCCCTAAAGACATTTTAAACTTTTCTAAGTACATCCACATATCCCTCATAAAAGACCTAGTTTAAAGAGGGATTAGCAGTATATAAAGTTTCCAAGCTGTGATTTAATAAAAACAAAACCATTTCAATTCTTGGCTGAAAGCAAACATCCTGGTAAAAAGTTTTGAAAAGGAGCCTGGCAAAGACTAGATTAGATGGATGCTTGTGTTTACTTAGAGCTCAATTATCCTGACTGAGTGACCTATTGAGTGATATAATCATGATCACAGAAAGATTTTACCAGGGGGAAGGGCATTTCCAACAAGGCAGTTTTATATAAATCCTTGTACTAGGACTACTTGGGGGAAATTTGTATGTAATATTCGAATGTGCATGATGGGAGGACATAGCACCAAAGTTCTCATATATTGTGCAATTTGCTGCTGACTCCAGAGATCAACCCTCCATGATTCCATAGAGTGGGAAGAGTACAACATAATGAGTAAAATCTTGTCAAATTTATCATAATAAATAGCTATATTAATTGTAGAAGTTTCTTTGGTGTGTCTTTAGGGGGAAGAGCAAAGGTGGGTTATTTTGCTGGTACTCTTTGATCCTTTTGGATCATTCTCTCCCGTGGACGTGGGGATGCTTTCAGCTGTTATGTCTTCCATCATCTTTTCTCTTTCTCTTTTTACTTTTTCTGAAATATTCTTAGTTTGAGGTTTTTCTTCTTGCTACCGTCCAGCTTAAATTTTCTAAGTCTTTTCTCAGCTGAATTTCACTTGAAGCCTGTTGGGTCTGTCTAGCATTGGAACTCTGATGGGAGTAGAGCTTGGATTTGATCATCTGCAGGGCAGGATTGAGACTGCAACCCTGCTGGACAGCATTTACTTCCCCAATGTCCACTTTTGTCTTGACACAGGTGCGGCTATATTGGCCTTTGGAGTTGTTAAGTTCTGAGATTCTGCTATGTGGCTGAAGCATTTCAAAGCTGGATTTTATGAAAAGCCCATCGGATTAATTTTGTGTAAAGTCCAATAGGAAAGTCTGTTGGTTATGCGGCACAGGAATCAGCTCAGGAATCTGTTGGGATAGAGCTGATGCATCCATCTATTAGAAGTGGCTCAACTTGGCAATGGTGCCCATTTCTCACCCCTCAGACAGCATATTTTTTTTTTGACATCTGAATCTGTTTTCAGCTTTTTGAGCTCTGAAATAAAACTGATGCTCTGAGCATTCAGCACCCTCCTGCCCTGGGTTACTATTTTCTGTCCAGGATGATTTTGCTTTGCGGGACTGGTGGTCCCTTTGCTCTGTCAGTCTCTGCTGGCTGCCACTACAAACCCTCACTCAGGGAAAACACTCCTTCACTCTGAATAAATGCAGGTCTCTCTTCTACAGTCATTTGCCCTGAGGTGATGGCCACTTCCTCCAGTAGCTTTGCTAAGAGAGGACCCCAGCGGCTTGCTGTGCAACATTCACTTTGTTTGTATTTTTCTTTTCTTGACACCACAGAACTGCTCACAGGACTGTGCCTTTTAAGCCACCTGGACCAATCTCTCAATACAAATATTTCAACAACAAATAACCCAAAGTGGGTGAGGAAACTTGCTGATTGAATTTGCATGACATCTGCCCTTTTTTGGTGTATGCACATGCCCAAATGCGGTCTCCAGCAATCCTGATCTTTGGTGTAGCCATGAAGGCCCCTGAGAGTGGCTGAGGATAATCCTGAAGCCCTTCAGGCACAACCAAGCTTACCCTGATGTTTGGTCCAGAAGGTTCTGAGAAGTATCACCTTGACTGATGCTCTCACTGATGCTCTCATTAGCCCAGTTGACCTAATACCATCAGGTCTGCCCCTAGTTTATTGAATACTATTTCAAAGACCCTCTCCCAAAGCATTCATATAAATTAGTAAAGAAATGAAAATTATAATCATAAGTTATAAATACACAGTTATCAGTTTGAAAAATAAAACTAGTGAAAAGCAGGTTTTTATCGTGTGTGCAAAGAAAATAATCACATCTATTGCTAAGGGAAAATATATGGTACAACTATTCTGAAAAAAGCCTGGTAGTTTAAAAAAATAAAATATAAAGTTATAACATGAGATAATAATTGAACTCAGACATTTGTAATAATGTATGTTCATTATAATAATCTGTAAGTTCATGTTTATGATTGTGTTATGGTTAAAAGGGATCAAAACTCAGAATTAAGCTAAATAACCTTCAGTGAGAGAGTAGTTAAACAAATTGCAGTACATCTATTTTCTGGAATGATCCTCAGCAATACAAAGGCATAAAAAATCTATGTAAACAAGAACATCAACCAATCTTCAAGAATTGTTATTAGCATAAAAAGTTGATATGGTTGCATACTGTATTGCATCAGTAAAGCACATCTTTGAAATGAAATACATGCTTTAAAAGTTTAAGAAGAAGTGATTGGTTGTCTTATCTTAAATGTGATGTCAGCGGGTGGAAGTGGAGTATCACTTGTATCACTTGTGTGGCATATCAAATATAACACACAGTTAGCTTGCTAGGCTCTGCCATGCCGCTTCCCACTACAAGGCCATTCTTATAGTAGCGTCACATCTTGTGCATATATTCATGCTGCTTTGTGGCTGCGGGAAAAGGTTAGGGTTAGGGTTAGGGTTTCTGCTGGGTGGAGCTCTGACAAGCTGTGGAGTCTGGATGTTGAAAATGGTGGCCTTCATGATGTGGGGGCTCCTCTGGCTTCTTGTTATGATATACTGGGATGGAGAGCCAGAGCTAGAACCCACCTTCCCTCCTAGGCACCTCATGATCAGCTGGGCACAGGGAGAGCCGATAGCAGCTCTACCCCGTGTCTCTGAGTCTCTGGATCAGGCATACCTGGGCTTGAACTAGACTGGAAGGGGAGTATATTTGGTTATTGAAAGAGCACAAGTGATCCATGTAATGCATATCTTATTCTGGGCTGGAGAGATAATATAGTTGGTATGGCACTTTCCTGCCTGTGACCAATCTGGGTTCAATCCTTGACACCCTATATAGTCTCTGAACACCTCCAGGTGTAATTCCTGTTTGCATAGCCAGGAGTAACACTGGCTTTTAATGCTCCTTCATTAAAATAAATATCCTATGTCACCACAACAATAGCAAATTTCTTAAAATTTTACTGATAATTTTGCAAAGTTTTGCCATTGGGAACAAGTAAGGAAAGTATATTTGGAACTCCTTTTTATTTCTTAATACTTTATGAAACTGTAGTGATTACAAAATTAACGTTTAACTTAAAAAAAAACTAAAGGTGGGAGGGCAAAAACTAAAGGTAAAGCACAAAAGTATGTTTAGTTTCTATTGTTCTTTATTTTCACATATTTAGATAACACAAAATATTGTAACACATATTTTGGTTATACAGTATATTTTAAGAATATATGGTATTTTCTTGCTTTCCTTGTTGACTTGTATTATTTTTATTATAATGTCACTTAAGTAAGTATGAACATAAACAAAGCACATAAACTTATTTACTTCTAGCTTATAGGAAGCTATAAAGTCAAAAGAATTTATAAATTAAATGGTAACAAAACTAAACAAACAGTAAAATGCAAACTAACACTAGTTTACTGTGACAAATGATGTTCTTTCCTGACATTAAATCAGCAGTTACAATGTGAATATAGCTCTGACAGCTAAAATACAATTTAGTTTATTCTGTACGCTGTTATTTCTACATACTGCACAATGATTCAAATTTTTTACAGTTTTCCTCATTTCAAACTAGCATACAATCTTTGTTCTTATAATGTGCCTTCATCTTAATCTTATTTTAAATTGTATTTGTCATTCAAGTATTATATTTCTCTCTGTTTCTTTTTTTGTTACAGCAGCATGGATATTTGGTTAGCTATTACTTTGCAACACTTTTATTTTTCTTAAAGTGATTTTTTTTTAAATAGAGAGGCTTGCCGATATCAGGTACCCTAAATTTTTGGACCCCACTTTAGGAACTGTGCTTTGTGATTTAGTGAACGCAAATGTCATTTAATGCATGCAGCTTTAATTAGCACTCAATTTTCTGCTTATCTAATCAAAAGATGATAAAATTTTACTGCTGAAGAAAAAAATAAGAGAAAAACATCAGATGTAAGTCATTCTGAACTCACAAAGCTCTATTTTATCATCTAACAAAATATATATAAATAAAAACTATAAAAATCCAAGTATTATAATGAGTCATCATTTACTTCATATGAAATGCTAAATTTTCTCCAGCTTTTACCTGTTTATATCACTCTAAACCATGAAACTATGAGGAAAAAATTGTTTATAGTTGAGCTAGGTATAATTTGTTATTTCTAAAAAAATGTTTCCCCTGAAGCTTTTTTATATTTTTGCAGGTGATTTGATTAAATTGTTATTCTATGTTTAGAGTACAGAAAATTTGAAACCAAATTCTTTGCTATTATAAAACCTGTCTCTGGAGTGGGGATCCAGAGACAGACATGGGGGCAGAGCTGCTACTTGCTCTCCCCTGTGCCCAGCTGCTCACAAGGAGCCCAGGAGGGATGGCGGGTTCTAGCCCTGGCCTGCCACCCCAGCAGAGCCTTGCAATAAGCCAGACGACCCCCCCACTCCATGAGCGCCTCCATTTTCCACATCTGGAGACTTCTCTCTCAAAAGAACTCCACCCAGAAGACCAGCCTATCACAGTCCGGCTTGAGCGGCCGCAAGCGGCTGTGCGGTTCATCAATAAATGCTGGACTTAGAGATGACTGCAAGAGTATGCTACCTGCATGGCAGAGCCTGGCAAGCTACCCGTGTTCTATTTGATATGCCAAATACCAGTAATAATTATAGATCTCATTCCAGAATGGATTGTGGCTCTTTATGTTCCTGGAGCAAGCAGATGCCCTTGGGCTCTACTAGCATGAGACAGGATATATGGAGATGTTACTGGGGCCCGCTCGAGCAAATCGATGATGAACGGGAAGACAGTGACAGTGATACAATGATTATAAAAGCTTTCTCTAACAGAAACGAAGCCATTTTACGCTGAATTGATAACAAACTTTTACTTACATATTAATGTTTGACAGTATTCCTCAGTAATTTTATATAGATTACTATATTAAAATATTTGTAGTTGGAAGTCACTGTATCAAAACAGCCATAGTAGCTGAATTTGAGTTTTAGAGTTTAGTGACTTTTTTTCTATTATTTTGATATCCTTGTACTTATTATATATGAAGGAAATTGATGTTGTCATAAAATAATTTTATACTACAAAATAAAATTAACTTCTTGAATTCAAATTAAGATCTTTCCTTTCATTTTTGTGGAATAAGTAGTATATTTTAAATATGTAATATTTTTTACTTATATCTTATATTTCAATAATAAGGCTTTCTACATAATTTTATAAAACTTACAATACCCATTTGCTATACTTCTTCTTTGAATTCGGTCTCTTTTAAGTCTTTTTCTTTGGTGCTCTCATATGTATAAAAAATAAAATTTTATAACTCCCATGAAAGCTCAAGTAGAAAATGGAAGTAAGGCAAAGTTGAAGCATCTAAAACTTTTATTTTAAATTTAAATGCAAAGTTAGTGAACATATAAAAACTGTCTGATCTAAAAGTTGATGGGAACAGAATTCAAGTCACCTAGGTGGTTATTACACTACAATAATTTAAGTATGAAATTGTTAAATGAACAAGAACTTTGGAACAGGTTGAGGAATCTGGTGTATTGAAAACAAAATATATTTCGAAATCACTTGTTCTCTTATGATGAACATAGAGGGTGATGGAAAGTTGTCAAAAAGAGATGATGATTGAGGTAGTGGTGGTGGTAGTGAAAGGATTAGAAATGCTGGAAACATTACCTAAGAGAACAACTATGGTGTTGTGGCAATAAAAAGTGGTACTTACTGTGTATTTTATCTCGGTGGGATACTACGAAAAAATTTTAACAGAGTCATTGATTTATTTATTAAAACAGCATCAGCCTCTGGGTTGAGGTTCTATAGGAAAAGATATGTCTTCCCAAATCTATATGGTCGTGAAAGTACAGACTTTACAAATAGAAGTGACCCTACATAAGTAGATGGAAAAGAGGATATCTCATTCCCATTTTGTGTAAACATATCAGGATGACAGTGACATGAGACCCCGAATGGGGACCTTCACCAGTACTTGACCAAACTGACACCTTATTTTTTGACTTCCAACACTCTAGTACTATGTCACATAAGTTTCTGGGTCTAATCCACCCTATAGTGGATCTCATTAAAACAGTCAAAAGTGACAAAAACACAAGTGATGGCACTCTGACATAGAGAGCTAAAGAAAATTGACTAAAATCCCTGTTGGAGACATTGCAATTATATTCTTAGTTATGTCTCACTGGGATTTATATTGTCCTACGTTTGAGTAACCAATGGCAAAGTCATTGGTAAAGAAATCCAAAGATTGCAGTAGAGCTGAAGTGTTAACTCAGAGTGTAATTTCAGACAAGTCTGAGAGACATGCCTACACAAACACACATAATTCATGTTTTACTTATTTTTTGAAGACCAGCCATACTATTTTAATTTCCCATCAGAAAAAATCTGAAATTGTAATTTGAAGACTTGAGTTGGAAATTAGTACATTATTTCTAGAGAGGTTTCCTAATTTTTGCATGACATTTCAAGTTATAGATGTGGGTGACACCATAAAATAAATACACACTACATGGGTGAAAATATCCCATTACTAAAAGTTGATGTGTTTACTTAGAGATAAAGTAAGGGAGGAGAATTATATGAAAAGAATAAGATAGATAGTCCACTGTAGTAAATAAAATATGAGAAACAGTTGTATCTGAAAGTCATAGAAAGAGCTTTCTAAGAAATGGGCTTGGTTTATTTTGTTGAATGCCACCAAATAATATTTGCAGAATAAAAACACATGAGGGATTTGGTGACATGAAAAGAAATTGAAGTAGCCATTGGAATAAGTTGAAAAAAAACTAAAAGATGAGCTTATGGAAATGACCATATTTTCCCCTAGTTTAACAGTTTCCTACTAACAACCATGACATTTGTAAACCAGGATAGGAGTTAACTTAAAATATATTTTAGCTTTCCTTTCAAAATGGAAGATATTAGAATATGTCTTTGTAGTCACATGTTAAAGAAGGAAGGTGAGGTGATGCCAACTATGCCAATTATTATTTATTTGTTCTAAAACATAGTTTGCAATCTTTTATGTGTCTTAATAAAACATTACTAAAGCATGCTGACCCGCCACCCCAGCAGTGCCTTGCAAGAAGCCAGAGGAACCCCCATACCATGAGGGCCTCCATTTTTCACATTCGGTCTCCCCACTCATCAGAACTCCACCCAGCAGAAGAGCTGATCACAATCCAGGCTCATCAATAAATGAACGAGATGAGAGGCAACTACAAGAGTATCCCACCCGCACGGCAGAGCCTGGCAAGCTACCTTTGTGTTGTATTTGATATGCCAAATACCAGTAACAATTATAGACCTCATTCCCATGACCTGATGGAATGGTTTGAGGCTCTTTATGTTCTTCGAGTGAGCAGATGCCCTTGGGCTACACTAGCATGTGACAGGACATATGGAGATGTTACTGGTGCCTGCTCAAGCAAATCGATGAAAAGCAAGAAGACAAGTGATCCAAGTGATCCAAGTGAATAAAACATGAATATTCTGGACTTCATATTAGTGTTATGAGACATACATTATTTGTCTTGGCAGATAAATATTCTAGATTGATTGACCATTCAACAATAATTGTACTGTATGTGCTCAGGCGAGTACCAAACAATAATGGATTTCCTTCCATTTTCGCATTAACCTAGTCTACCCCTAATTTTTCTATTCATGACAACAGGGTGCGCATGCCTCTCTCAGTCATCCAGCTGCGCCATCGGCCCACTGTTTTCCGGCCAGTGTGCATAGTGGGAACTGGTCAGTGCAGGGAGTCAACTTGTCAAAAGAATGGATTTTACAGAAGCCCATTCTGACACGTGTTTAAAAGTTGGACTTGCTGCCATTTAAGGGCAATGCTAAACTCTTAAGAAAATTTCTCAAAAAGGAACATATTGTTGATCACTTGTATCACTTGTCTTCCTGTTGCTCACAGATTTGCTCAAGTGGGCACCAGTAACATATCCATTCGTCCCCTGTCACATGCTAGTGTAGCCCTAGGAAATCTGCTTGCTCCAGGAACACAATGAGACTCAAACCATTGTCTCAGGACATGGCAATGAGGTCCATCATTGTTACTGTTCTTGGCATATCAAATATGACATGGTTAGCTTGCCAGGCTCTGCTGTAAATCCTATAAACAATAGGCTATTGCTGATAATAGGGAATGGATGCCAGTTCATGAAGCAGCTCATCACAACTCTGTAGAGTGTTTGCAGATTTTAATCCATACAGAGAGACTCACAGACATGGGACAGAGCTGCTACTTGCTCTCCCCTGTGCCCAGCCTCCCACGAGGTGCCCAGGAGGGATGGTGGGTTCTAGCTCTGGCCCGCCACCCCAGCAGAGCCTTGCAACAAGTCAGACAACCCCCACTCCATGAGGGCCTCCATTTTGCACATCCGGACTTCTCTCTCGTCAGAACTCCACCTAGCAGACCAGCCTATCACAGCCCGGCTCATTGAGTTCCATCCTGCAGCAGTCTTTTTTAAATCTGGCTCAGGTATGCCATGCCAGAGACTCACAGACATAGGGCAGAGCTGCTTCTTGCTCTCTCCTGTGCCCAGCTGCTCACGAGGCACCCAGGAGGGATGGCGGGTTCTAGCCCTGGTCTGCCACCCCAGCAGAGCCTTGCAATAAGCCAGACGACCCCCCCACTCCATGAGGGCCTCCATTTTCCATATCCGGACTTCTCTCTTTTCAGAACTCCACCTAGCAGACCAGCCTATCACAGCCAGGCTCACGAGGCCGCTGCAGCCACGCCGGGTTCATCAATAAATGCTGGACTTAGAGATTACTACAAGAGTATGCTACCTGCCCGGCAGAGCCTGGCAAGCTACCCGTGTTGTATTTGATATGCCAAATACCAGTAACAATTATAGACCTCATTCCAGAATGGTTTGAGGCTCTTTATGTTCCTAGAGCAAGCAGATGCCCTTGGGCTCTACTAGCATGAGACAGGACATATGGAGATGTTACTGGGGCCTCACCGAGCAAATCGATGATGAACGGGAAAGACAGTGATACAGTGACAGTGATAATCCATGCAGAGACTCAGATATCAGGTATGCTTGATCCATAGACTCAGATACACAGGGCAGAGATGCTACCTGTTCTCCCTGTGCTCAGCTGATCATGAGGTGCCCGGGGAGGGAATGAGGATTCTAGGTCTAGCCCGTCATCCCAATAAAGCCTTGTAAAAGCCAGAGGAACCCCACACCATGAGGATCACTATTTAACATCCAGACTCCACAGCTCGTCAGAGCTCCACCCAACAGAAAAGCTGATATCTCCCCATTAGTGTTAATCAGTAAATGCATCAGATGAGAGCCCACTACTGAGAGTATACCACCTGCATGGCAGAGACTGGCAAGCTACCCATATCGTATTTGATATGCCAAAACTCAGCAACAATTATAGACCTTATTCCCATGACCTGAAGAAATGTCTAAGGCTCTTCGTGTTCTTGGAGTGAGCAGATGCCCTTGGCTGCACTGGCATGTGACCGGATGTATGGAGATGTTACTAGTGCCTGCTCAAGCAAATCGATGAACAACAGGAAGTCAAGTGATAGTTGATGTGTAGAGGCTTGATAAAATACCGAATATCTGCTATTTTGGGAATGAGGAACTACTCAACAATGCTCATGGCTTGCCCCTGGTTCCTTACTCAGAGATCATTAAAAATGGTGGTGTTTTAGGGACAATATGGGTTGCCAGCAATTGAACCTGGGTTGGCTATATGCAGAGCAAATGCATACTGCAGTACTATTACTTTGGTCCTAGTATCTACTAACTTTTAGCACTCTGACAAGTTAAAGTTCCATTTGCTGTCAAACAACAATAAAAAATATGCTCAAGGATAAGAAAAATAAAAAGATATGCTGAGTACTTCAGATTTGAGATATTGCTTTATAATATCACTATCACTATCACTATCCTCCCGTTGATCATCTATTTTCTGGAGTGGGCACCAGTAATATCTCCATATGTCCTGTCTCATGCTAGTAGAGCCCAAGGGCATCTATTTGCTCCAGGAACATAAAGAGCCTCAAACCATTATATTAGCTCATGGGAATGAACTAATATAATTGTTACTGGTATTTGGCATATCAAATAAAACAGGGCAGCTTGCCAGGCTTGCCATGCAGGTGGCAGACACTTGTAGTCACCTCTAAATATAGCATTTATAGATGAACCGTGCGGCCACTTGTGGCTGCGCAAGACAGGCTGTGATAGGCTGTCTCTGGGTGGAGTTCTGACAAGAGGGAGTCCGGATGTGGAAAATGGCTGCCCGATGGAGTGGGGGGGTCATCTGGCTTGTTGTGTGGCTCTGCTAGGGTGGCGGGCCAGGCCTTGCCACGGCGCCTCATGGCGCTGGGCAGGGACGTGGCAGCCACCCTCCTCTGGGAGCCTCTGGTGCAGCAGAGACTGAACCAGAGACTTTATAATATATTCATAGTTTTTAGATTTGGTCTCAAGTGCATTACAATTTCTTAATATTATAATGAGTTATGACTGAATGAGAAATTTTCCTACAATTCCTTTATTCCCATACCCTGAATATTAGGATAAAAAAGATATCTAAGTACAGAAAAAGACACAAAGCTTCTGATGCCTCTCTAAATACACTATCTCACCCCTAAAATATGTGACAATTTTAAATCATAGGTCTTATAATGAGAGTCTTATTATTATTGAGACTCATTATAACACCTATGATGTCCTGTCTCATGCTAGTAGAGCCCAAGGGCATCTATTTGCTCCAGGAACATAAAGAGCCTCAAACCATTATATTAGCTCATGGGGATGAACTAATATAATTGTTATAGAACCCGCATGGTGGGTTCTAGCCCTGGCCCACACCACCTCGGCAGAGCCTCACAACAAGCCAGACCACCCCCTCACTCCATGGGCGCCACTGTTTTCCACATTTGGACTTCCCTCTCATCAACTCCACCCAGCAGACCAGCCCATCACAGCCCGGATAATCGACACCCACCCTGCAGCCGCTTTTCCTCAATCCGCCCAAGTATGCTGGTCCAGAGACTCTCAGACATGGGACAGAGCTGTTCCTTGCTCTCCCTGTGCACAGCCGTTCATGAGGCAGTCGGGAGGCATGGCAGGTTCTAGCCCTGGCCCACCACCTCGGCAGATCCTCCAACAAGCCAGACCACCCCCCTCACTCCACGGTGGCTGCCATTTTCCACATTTGGACTTCTCTCTCGTCAGAACTCCACCCAGCAGACCAGCCCATCACAGCCTGGCTCACGAGGTTGCTTGAGGCCGCGCGGCTCATCAATAAATGCTTTATTTGGAGGTGTTTAAAGAGTTTGCCTCCAGCTCGACAAGCCTGGCAAGTCTCGGTGTTGTATTTGATATGCCAAATTCCAGTAACAATTATATTCTGTCATTCCCATGACCTAATATAATGGTTTGAGGCTCTTTATGTTCCTGTAGCAAGCCGATGTCCCTGGCTCTACTGGCATGAGACAGGACATATGGAGATACTACTGGTGCCCGCTCTAGCAAACAGATGATCAACAGGAAGATCGTGATCGTGATCGTGAGGTCTTATAATATGTGTGGGGGCAGAGAGATATTGGCCATACCCTGGCAGTGTCTGATTAACTTACGGTTTTGTGCTCTGTGTTTAATGCAGGGGGTACCAGTGATGAACTGGGTTAAACCGTATGAATCTTACATGCTTTAATCTCTATCTCTCTAGACATCACCATTTTTAACAATTATTTAGGGACACAAATGGATGATGATACAAAACAAATAATACATTTTATTATTTTATACATAGTAAATAGTACATCTAAAATAATACATTTTATTTAACATTTTTGATATTAGCTGATACAAAACAGCTAATATATTTTTCTCTATACTATTAAAGGGAACTTCATTTTATTACCATATTTCAAAATTAAAAGTAAGCTCTGGAAGAAGCTTAAAACTAGACTCTCTGTAATGCATCACTCTATATGACAAAGAAAAGTGTGTCTGTGGTTTTAAAAATTATAGTACTGCTAGCTGTGATTGCATTTGAAAGGCTATTTTTCTTTGTGTGAACATATATTTTATGTGGCCCTATAAATAACTAAAAGAAAGAAGATAGGATTCTTCTCTATTCTTCTATTATATAAATCACTAGAGGGAAATGTCTTCTAATAAAGGTGTTAGTAGACAGTGCATATATTTTTAAGCCTTTCCTGGACTTTTAAAAAATATGTAATAGTTCTGGGCCCTGGAAAATAGTTTAAAGGGTAGGTTATATGCTATATGCTCCCAATTCATATTTTAATCCCTAAAACCCAAAATAGATGCCTGAGCCTGACAGGAGCATAGAGCGAGGAGCCAGTCTAGAGAGTACCACTGAGTATGGCTAATATATATATATATATATATATATATATTTATATATATTAATATATATATTTATATTAATATATATTTATATTAATATATATTTATATATATATATATTTAACACAAAAAAAAGTACTGTTTTAAAACATTGGTTGATCCCAACTCTTAGTTATTGTACTGACTGCAGCATGGATATCAGTGTACATGTTTTTATAATGATTTTTCTTTCTGTCCTGGAGAAGATATCCAGAAGTGGAACTGCCGGGTCATATGGAACTCAATTCTGAGTTTACTGGGTACCCTCTATACTACTTTCTTTATAGGGGTTGGACCAGAGAGCATTCCCACCAAAATAGGATGTAGGTTCCTTTTCACCACATCCCTACCAAAGAGAGATTGTTCCCAGTTATTTTAATATGTTCTGTTCTTACTGGTAAGATAATATGGCATATTGTCATGATTTTCATTTCTCTAAAATAAGTGATTGTGAGCATTTTTTTTCATTCAATCAACAATATGTAATGACAGATAGGTGGGCCATGTAAATATGGCATATATACACAATAGAATACTATAGAGCTATAAGGAATGATTAAATCAGCCAATCA
>JAJIBD010013185.1:0-30767 GCA_021461705.1 Cryptotis parvus | reverse complement strand
CAGTAAAGAATCTTTGTGTTTGCCAAATCTATCAAGACCAGATCAGGAAGAGAGTTTGATTCAGGGGTCAGTATGATATAGTTGGTGTTCAAATACACCTAAAGCCTCATTTTGCAAAGTGAATTTTAATACTACAACACTATATTCTTCTGTATCATATTTCCCCCACCTGCTATACATTCTAAAATCAGGCATCAAAAAGAGGTATTAGGATGACTTCCTACGTGAAACAAGTTATTGTAACTGAATAAAAAAGAAGCACAACGTGTGGCATTTAGAGCTTTTTGTCTCACTGAATAGATGTCGTGGCTTTCTACTGTGTGTTCTCAAGCCCAGACTGAAGAGGCAGCAACAATTTAATAAAAGTTTTTCCTATAATCAGTGTAGGAGAGTAAGAAATGAAGAGGGCAAACTCTCTTAATATTTCATATTATTGTTAGTCTTGCATATACACATATTCCACTCATTACCAAAATCAAGGTTTTTGAAATATACTCTACACTATAGGCAATATCCAGAGACAAAGAATGAAGATAAATCTACGGTCCATAATACAATGTACTACAGTCCAATATTCTTACTAACTCTAATCAAATAGAGAAATACAGACTGTCAAGTAGAAGTTGAGATATTTGAGATGTCTATAGCTATAAACGTGAACTATAAACTATAAACATTTTTCCAGTTCTCTGCATGAACTAGATACTATTTCTTACTTCCATGTTTTAGCATATGATAGGCTTATCTAAAATGCCTTTCGTTTACTAATCCAAGAGTATAAATCTTTTACTAATCCAAGACTATAAATCCAAGACTATAAAGACTATAAATCTTTTCCTTTTACTAATCCAGGACTATAATACAAGTCACTGCAACTTAAAATTTTCCATGATTTCCTACCTTTGTATATGTTGCTAGTACACTTATACTTTCTTTATTATATTGTTTTCTTTAATAATCAAGTACAGTATATTTCAAATCATGTTGTTTATATACAAAATAGCTCTTTTATAAAGTAAAATGCCTGATATTATCCCTGGCACATGATATGGAATCTGGAGACTAAGATCTCTGGAGCACATGAAGTGATTCCCTGAGCACAGGGGCAAGCTCTGAGTACCGCCGGATGTAGCCCCAACCCATTCCATCCCTCCCCAAAATGGAAAGGATGTTTAAATATATAGCTTGTTAAAAATAAGTATTCATAATGTCCATTTATTTATTTTGGCCCGAGGTATTAGTGCCAGCTAATCCTGAAACTACAGATTTTTGAAACAGTACTTTTATTCATAAGATGTCCTTATTAAAGCATCAAGATGGCCACACATAATGGGAAAAATATGCCATAGGATAACTTGTGTACTTGTAAAGAAAGGTATGAACAAATTGCAGGGAAAATCTCATTGTTTTGATGACTGGATAAAGAAACTTTGGTACATCTACACAATGGAATACTATGCAGCTGTTAGGAAAAATGAAGTTATGAAATTTGCCTATAAATGGATGGACATGGAAAGGATCATGTTGAGTGATATTAGGCAGAAGGAAAGAGATATAGAATGACTGCATTTATTTGCATGACATATATATATATATATATATATATATATATGTATATATATACATATATATACATATTATGACACCAAAATCCAATGTCAGGCGAAAAGTGGATCAGGAGGTCTTACCAAAAGTGGAAATTACCACAAATATGTGGGAGTCAGAGGTTAGGTAAGAAAGAGAATGGAACATGTGTGAATAAATATCGAAAGGGCTAATACCAACCTAGAACTGAGCATTAAATACAGGCAAAAAAAATGCACATAATGGCCTCTAAGTGTATGTAGTGCAACCCACAATGTGTAAGAGAAGGAACAGAGAGAGAGGGAGAGAGAAAAGAGATAAAGAACCTGCCATTTAGGCAGGCTATGGGAGGGGAGGGAATTGGGGACATTGGTGGTGGGAAATGGGCACTGGTGGAGGGCGGGTGTTGGAACGCTATGTGACCGAAACCTCCAAACATGAACAACGTTGTAATTGTATATCTCACGGTGGTGTAATAAAATTTTTTTAAAATCTCATTGTTTATTGGATGAGGGGAGGGCTATATTACCATTATTTTTAAAACTGCAGTGTGTTTGAATCATGTTCTTACTTGTTCTCTTTATATTGTTATTGTGGTTACGTGCACCCACAGAAAATGCTCAATGAGGTCACAAGAAATGTGTCTTCTAAAGAACAGGTTTTACCAGACTCTGCCTGAGACTGGATTTGGAACAGAATCTGTCAGTGACAAATCAGCAACAGAGCTAGAATAATGGGATTCTGCATAAGCAGGCTGAGCCAGCAGTAACAGTGAAATTGGTGAAAACCCAGTCAAAAGAGAAAAGCAGAATCAGAGTGTATCCAGCCTACTATCAGTATAGAGATGACTGTACATTATCTGTAAAGCTGATGTAATACTCTTTTCTTTACTTTTTAATACTCTTTTTCATCACTAAACCATATCTATGAGAGCACCAATATCAGATATTTATAAAGGTATGGGGGTATGTGTGGGAGTCAGAGCTAGGTAATGTAGAGAAGGAACAAGTGCACTAAAATTGTTGGAAATGTTAATGACATAGCGGCAGACTAAAACTGAGAATTAAATATAGGCAAAGGAATGTTCATAATAATTCCTAAATGTATATATTGAAAGCCACTGGAAGAAGGAAGAAGAAGAAAGAAGAGAAGAAGAAGAAGGAGGAGGAGGAGAAGGAGAAGAAGGAAAAGATGAGGAGGAAGAAGAAGAGGAAGAATAAGAAAAAGAAGAAGAAGAAGAAGAAGAAGAAGAAGAAGAAGAAGAAGAAGAAGAAGCAGGAGAGGAGGAGGAAAAGGAGGAGAGGAGAAGAAGAAGGAGGAGGAGGAGGGGAGGGGGGGGAGGAGGAGGGGGGGGAGGAGGAGAAGAAGAAGGCGAACAAAGACAAAGACGAAGAAGATGATGAGAGATGAAGAAGAAGAAGAAGAAGAAGAAAGGAGAAGACTAAGAAGAAGAAGAAGAAGGAGAAGGAGAAGAAGGAGAAGATGATGAAGAAGAAGAGGAAGAAGAAGAAAAAGAAGAAGAAGAAGAAGAAGAAGAAGAAGAAGAAGAAGAAGAAGAAGAAGAAGAAGAAGAAGAAGAAGAAGAAGAAGAAGAAGAAGAAGAAGAAGAAGAAGAAGAAGAAGAAGAAGAAGCACAGAGGAAGCAGCACAGAAGAAGAAGCAGGAGCAAGAGAAGGAGAAGGAGAAGGAGGAGGAGGAGGAGAAGGAGAAGGAGAAGAAGGAGGAGCAGGAGGAGAAGGAGAAGGAGGAGGAGAAGGAGAAGGAGAAAAGAGGGAGTAGAAGGAGGAGGAAAAAGAAGAAGGAGAAAGAGAGGCAGGAGAAGGAAAAGTAGAAATGTCAGACTGGGGGAGCGAGGAGGGAATCAGGGGACACTGGTGGTGGGAAATGGGCCCTGGTGGAGGGATGGGTGCTGGAACACTGTATGACTAAAACCCAATCATGAACAGCTTTGTAATTGTGTATCTCATAGTGGTATAATAAACTTTAAAAATTGGGAGGTGGGGGTAAGAAAGCAAAGATGAAGAATTTATTGCATCAAAGACAGCTGTTTGCTAGTGAGAAATTCAAAGTTTAAAACAATAATATCTTAGTTAATCAAGAAAGCACAGGTTCTAATTATAGAAGAGAAGAGAGAAGAGGAAGAAAATGATGAAACTGGTATGGAAAATAGGACATGAATAGTCATATCACAAGCAAAGGCATGAAGGGCAAGAAAAATTCAGCTCTGAAGAACACCAGTAGTGGTGTGTAATATTGTAAATCACTTGAATCACTTGTCTTCCCATTGCACATTGATTTGCTCAAGCGGTACCAGTAACATCTCTATACGTCCTGTCACGTGATAGTGTAGGCCAAGGGCATCTGCTTGCTCCAGGAACACAAAGAGCCTAAGACCATTCCTTCAGGTCATAGGAATGAGGTCTATAATTGTTATTGGTTTTGACATATCAAATACTACACTGGTAGCTTTCCAGGCTCTGTCATGTGGGTGGTATACTCTCAGTAGTAGGTGCTCATTTCGTGCTTTTACTGATTAACCGTAGGGCCACTTCGTGGTTTCGTGCAGTGGGGGAAAATCAGCTTTTCTCTTGGGTGGAGCTCTGATGAGCTGTGTAGTCCAGATGTTGAAAATGGGGCCCTCATGGTGTGGGGGTTCTTCCGGCTTCTTGTGCGGCTCTGTTGGGATGGCAGGCCAGGGGCTAGAACTCGCCTTCCCTCCTGGGCGCCTCATGATCAGCTGAGCACAGGGAAAGCCGGTAGTAGCTCTGCCCCATGTATCTGAGTCTCTGGATCAGGCATACCTGGGCTTAAAATAGTCTTCGCTGTAAGGTGGGACTCTGATGAGCAGGGCTTAAGATTGGCTTTTCTCTTGGGTGGAGCTCTGAGTTTTCAATGGGTTCATTTCTGGGTGGGGTTCATCCAAGCACTGGAGTCTGCCTTAAACATGGCAGCAAATGGTGTAGTGTGGAGGTTCTCAGCTTTGTGATCCTTTTATAAACTGTAATTTTTTTCTTTTCAGGTCACACCTGGCGATGCTCAGGGACTTACCCCTGGCTCTACACTCAGGAATTACTCTGGGCAGTACTCTAGATGGGATGGCACATGGGGGATTGAATTTGGGTCAACGTATGTAAGACAAAGATCCTATTGGCTGTACCTCTCCTGGGGTACAGTTGTAGGCCCCACGACCTCCAGGGTCTCACAGCTTTTGGGGCTACCTGTGGAGCCTTCCTGAGTTCTGAGAGTCCCTGGTGCCCCCACCCCCTGCCCTGCTGTGGCCACCAAGCATCAGGGAGGGCAGTGGGGTGTGGCCGGGTAGACTCCAGCTGGGGCCCTGGGTGGCCTCTCCAAGACCCCTGAACTCTAGGGAAATGTGAGGGAGCAACCCCACAGCTGTCCCTGATGTCCCAGAGGGTCCCTGTCCTCCATTTGTACATCTCTGCAGCCACACTGAGAGGGTCTTTTGGGAGGGTCTGTGAGGAAGTAAAGCTGCTTAGAATGGGAAGGATACAGTCTACCAAAAAGCAGAAGGGACAGAAACTGCAGCAGGGCAGGGGCACGATCCGGACTAGGTTAAGCCTTGGTTCTCCGGAAGAGCTGTAAATACTATTATGTAATTAAACATGAAACATGTAGAAATGAGTCTTTTTTTGTGGGTTTCAAGAGTAACTGAAATTTGGTTGGAAATTTTTACTGTCCTTCATTAGCATTGGGGCCCAGGAGGGAAGACTGGTTCTAGCCCTGGCCCACCATCTCAACAGAGACTCTAAAGAAACCAGAGGAACCCCCCACACCATGAGGGCTTCCATCAATACATGCACTAGCTGAGAGGCTACTACAAGGTATCCCACCTGCACGGCAGAGCCTGGCAAGCTACCCATGTCGTATTTGATATGCCAAAAACCAGTAACAATAATAGACCTCATTCCTACGACCTGAAGGAATGGTTTGAGACTCTTCATGTTCCTGGAGCGAGCAGTTGCCCTTAGGCTACAATAGCATGTGACAGGATGTATGGAGAGGTTATTGGTGCCTGCTCTAGCAAATCGATGAACACGGGAAGACAAGTCTTTAGTGATACAAAGTTATGGCTTCTTTTTGAGAATGCTCTCCTCTTTTATTTATCTGTCCCCACTCATTAATGACAAGTTCCAAACTTTCTTCCTCTATTTAGAGAACACTCAGTTCTCAAGTAACCGAGATACATCATGCGGATACTCTGTCTCAGGTACACTGAGGTCAAATCATTCAAACAACTCCTGATCTTAGAGTCTAAGTGTCGGGGATGCCACTGGGGTCCCCAACAGTGCCAGGAAGCGAGTTCCCTTTTTACCTCCGGGGCCGGCAGGGAATGGATGAAGACTCAGGAATCCGATGCAGTTTTAAAATGCTTTACTTATCACAGGTTCAGGCATGCAAATCAGCAACAGGAAAAACCCTGTGCTTAGGATTCCCGGCTAGAACCCTAGACACGTGTAGGCCAAGATGGCGGCCACCACATGTTTAGGCCCTGTAAAGAGGTGACAAAGACAAGATTCCCAAAAAGAGTGCAAGCCCAAAAAGAGAGCCCAAAAGAGAGCCAGAAAGAGGAAGCAGGCTGGTTTTATACCCCTGCAACTTAGACCTCCCACTATTATGGGAAGCAGGAAGGGTCAAATGCCCTTAGGGTAATTTCTCCCAGCACCTCACCTAGGCCCTATTATATGCTAATGTTTTGAGCCAAGATCTGCCTGGAAATGCCTTTATAGGATAGAGAAGAGGGTTTCTGAGATGGCATGTCTCTGTACCAAAGACTAATACTAATGCCAGTTAAATATTTCTCCAAGCCTTCACAAGAGTCTCTTCTACTTCACGGTAGTTTTGTATTTTAGTTGCCTTTGAGTTATCAGGGAGCCATGCTTGCTTGCTTGGAGGCAAACAGCATTTCTCTCTGGTCTAATTACTTAGGGATCCAACGTGGCCAGGCAAATATGCTGGTCAGATCTAGCTAGTCCCACGATGATTGTGGTAGCATGAGAGAATATTTATACCAGCCAGTACAGAATACATGGTCAGATAAACTGCCACATTTAGACCACCCCCTATCTATGAAGTGTCCTGCAGGAGGCAATCCAGGGCAGATGCAGAGGCTCTTCGAGGAGTCCTGCAACACCTAAGGACCATCTTTTCTGAAGAACCATGTGTGCCTTGCTCTCATCTCACCTCTTGGACTCAAGTTAATTATTCACAATACTGGGAAAAGAACATCGGATCACAAGTTTTTTTTCCTTTACAAATATTATTTCAAAACCACTTATGAGAAAGTCTTGAAGGTATATGTAGCACAAAGATCGCAACATCTTTTGTACTGTTACTTCACTTTAGGAACCCAAAGGTGAGAATTTGTCCTGTAACTTGTGTACCAGTCTTTTATATGTAAGATAATGATTTATCCATACATATGTAGTGTTCCTAGCTAACTATATAACTAGTTATTACTATGTAATTAGTAAAATAACTAGTTAACTATATAACTAGTTATTTACTAATTATATAGTAATAACTAGTTATATAGTAACTCAACTATATAACTAGTCATTTACTAGTTATATAGTTAGCTTTCAAAACAAATTATTGCCAGTTTCCTACTGATTGAATTACCAGTTTCACTCAGCATGATACTCTCCATGTCCATCCATTTGAAATGCAGTCATTCTATATCTGTCCTTCTTCCTTCTAATTACACTCAGCATGATCCTCTCCATGACCATCCATTTATAAGCAAATTTCATAACTTTGTTTTACCTAACAGCTGCATAGTATTCAATTGTGTAGATGTACCAAAGTTTCTTTATCAAGTCTTCTGTTCTCAGGCACACAGGTTATTTCCAGATTCTGGCTATTTTGAATAGTGCTGCAATGAACATAAAAGTGCAGATGGTTTTTCTGCTGTGTGTTTTTGGTTTCCCAGGGTATATTCCCAGGAGTGGTATGGCTAGGTCACATGGGCTCTCAAAATTTTAGTTTTTGGAGGAATATTGTTTACCAAAACATATTGTTTACCAAAAAGGCTGTATCAGTCAACATTTCCACCAACAGTGGATGAGAGTCCCTTTCTCCCGGCATCCATATCAGCACTTATGGTTCTTGCTGTTTTGGATATGTGCCAGTCTCTGTGGTGTGAGATGATACCTCATTGTTGTTTTGATTTGCATCTCCCTGATAATTAGTGATGATGAGCATTTTTTCATATGCCTTTTGTCCATTCAATTTCTTCTTGTTGAAGTGTCTGTTCATTTCTTCTCCCCATTTTTTGATGGGTTGGCTGTTTTCTTCTTGTAAAGTTCTACCAGTGCCTGAAAGTCATATCAAAATTAATTAAAGACCTCAATATCAGTCATGAATCCACAAAGTACATTGAAGAAAACATAGGAAAAATCTTCTATGATTTTGAAACTAACAGCATCTTCAAAGATGAAACACCACTAACAAAGCAATTGGAAGCAAAGATAAACATATGGGACTACATGAAACTAAAAAGCTTTTTCACCTCAAAAGAAACAGTGAACAATATTTAAAGACAGTTCGCAGAGTGGGAAAGAATATTCACACAATACCCATCTGATAAGGGGTTAGTATCCAGGATATATCAGGCACTGGTAGAACTTTATAAGATCAAGTTTCAAGTTAAAATAAAATCACCTCTGAGCTCATTTGACTGTATAAGGCCATGTCAGTGTTCACTTTCCCCTCTCAGCTTCAGACATTTAATAATGTCTTTCTTTCTTTGGTATATTCAAACATTACACTTTTATTTCATATTCCTGAGCAAAAGTTTCTTGATTTCTGTCCTCTGAGTTGATTTTCCTTGATGCTCGAAGGATTTGAGAATATGTCAGCAAGTAAAGAATAAAAAATAAGTTCAATGTGGCTACTATTATTTTATCTTCTTAATCCAGGGAAAGAAGTAGAAGTGAATAGGTGACTGAGATAGTTCAAGAGCAGCAAAACCTTATTTACACCTCTTTTGTTAATCCATTTGTTCATGTATTCACTCAACAAAGAGTTAACAAGCTCTTAGCCAACAAGCACTTCACATCTGACTATCACAATACAGACGTTAGGAGTTTGGTGAAGTTTCTATCTGTATCATGAAACTTAAGAGTTTAATCAAAGGATGATATTTATTAGATATGAATTTATAACTGAACTGAACTTTAAAACAAATATTTTGGACCCAAGATGAGATCTTATCAGTTAAAAGAAAAACAAACAACTGTGCAGGACTTACTGCAGGGGCATGGTTACAAGGTAACTGAAAACTGGAAGCTCAACAGTGACTCCATTCAGAAGCCAACAACAGAAACTAATTCCTGATAAACTCTGCTTTAGGAAGGGACCAGAGTGTCCCAGAGGAACTGGAGTCACATTATGAAACAACGCCACTAAGATTACAACACCACTGGCAAAGAGAGGAAGAACTGTAGCTTCCATTTCGTCCCAACAGTTTCTTTTCAGGGATTTATAAAGACCCTATAAAAGAAAATTTAAACAGGAATTATTAATATTTTAAGTCGTGCTGGAAATCTCAAAGATAAATTCTCTTTTCACTTTCTACCTTGACATCAACAGTTTACATATCTTAGCTACACAGTCAGAAATTTTGACTTGTTAACTTCATACTTTTCCTTTTCATTCACGTGTCTTCCGTTCATCATCGATTTGCTTGAGCGGGCACCAGTAACATCTCCATATGTCCTGTCACATGCTAGTAGAGCCCAAGGGCATCTGCTTGCTCCAGGAACATAAAGAGCCTCAAAACATTCCATCAGGTCATGGAAATGAAGTCTATAATTCCTTTTCATTAGACATAACTAATGTCATGACTTTATTAGACATAGCTAATGTTATTAGACATAACTAAAGTTATGTCTAATGAAAAGTACCAAAAGAAAAGTATGGTGGAAGATCTCTAAATATGGTATAAGAAACCAAAAGAAGGATATTTTAAATATAGCTATGTGCTCAATATAAGTACAAAGGAGAAACAAGAATTACTGAACCACTATAAAATATTAGATTTAGATCTATTCTTCATAATTGATATGAAGTATAGTACAAAGTATATTTTATACTAATATACTTTATACTACCTTTATAATTACAACCTGTAGCTGTACATGTGAGGCCTTTGGCAGTTTATTTAATCAGCTGACCTGAGTTTCGCATATGAAAATGATGAGGAATAATACCTAACATAAGGTATGTTATGGAGATTTCCACATAGCAGAGACTGAAGTAATATGCTGTTTGTGGGGATTGTGGGGTTGAGGGTTAATTACTACTTAGACTTTTGTTTGTACAGAAAACAGCAGTTGCCCCCTTTTTTTCTTTCTGGGTCACACCAGATGATGTTCAGGGGTTACTCCTGCTCTGCACTCAGGAATTAGTCCTGGCTGTGCTCGGGTGACCATATGGGATTCCAGGGATGAAACCCAAGTCAACTGTGTGCAAGGCAAATGCCCTACCCTCTTTACTATTGCTCCAGCCCCCAAGCAGTATCCCATCTTTAAGGAAAGCTACCCCTGTCGTATTTGATATGCCAGATACCAGTAACAATTATAGACCTCATTCCCATGATCTGATGGAATGGTTTGAGTCTCTTTATTTTCCTGGAGCAAGCAGATGCCCTTGGGCTCTACTAGCATGAGACAGGGCATATGGAGATGTTACTGGTGCCTGCTCGAGCAAATTGATGATGAATGGAAAGACAGTGATACATTGGCTAAATAATAGGTACTTAATAAAGCTACTTTTGTTATGTTGAAAAAAAATTATTTGTCATCCAAATTCGTGTTCATCTATTTAATATCAATTATAAGAAACAAAAATAGTTACATGTGTTAAAGTCTTTTTATTTCTTCTTTCTCAATACTAATCATATTTTTCATTATTTATTCAAAATTCATCATCTCTTTCTCCCAGAAAACAAGAGTCATCACTCTATCACTGTATCACTGTCTTCCCGTTCATCATCGATTTGCTCGAGTGGGCCCCAGTAACATCTCCATACCTGTATTATTTCATGCTAGTGTCTACAATAGGAACTTCTAGAATATAAAAATTCGGAAATGTTTTTTGAGGTACAGGTGTCATTGAGTGAATTGCTGATAATTTTGAAATAATTAAAGTGCTGCTTGTTCTGGTTCAAAATATAAAAGACAACTTCCCAAACACCTTCCTACATGAATAATTATACCGAATGCTTCTATATTGCACCAAATATTTGCTGCACACTGACTGCTCAATAAAGGAGCAGCAAACTCTCAACTAAATTCCCCAGGGCCCAATCTAGTTCTGTTGAAAGAATGCTTACTATCAAAATCCAAAAGTTACTATTCAGATAAGAAAATCTTAAATAATGGCAACCTAAAGAAGAACATATTCTTGGTCATTTCTTCTGTGTAAATGAGAAAGTCTAAACTTGTGAATAATAAAAAACAAGACAGGTTGTATCTTGAATATAAAAATAATTTTGACATTAGATGCATAATTTTGGGAATTATGCCAGCCTTTCCAAATCTTTATTGCAAAATCTTCTAGTTACAAAACATATCAGATCATTTCATTTTTATAATTTTTATTCTAGGCACAGAGTTTTTCTTTTCTCTTCCACTGTTATATATAAATGGCTCATAAAACTGTTGGCCTCATAATTTCTCAAGTTCCATATTTCCAAAGATTTTAGCTCTCCTTTATTTCAGTTGTCATTTGATAGCTCCAAAGAGATAGGCTTGAAGATTAAATCACAAAGCATCCTCTCTATCCAACCCTTTCTTGCTGCTATGATTTCTCAAATACTCATTGCACTTACTGTTGTTTTTTTATTGCTTTTTTGGATCACACCCGGTGATGCTCAGGGGGTTACTCCTAGCTCTTTGCTCAGAAATTACTCCTGGAAGTGGTCAGGGGACCATAGGGATGCCAGGGATCGAACCCGGTTCGGCCCCGTGCAAGGCAAACATTCTACCCTCTGTGCTATCAGTCCAGTGATATCATTTCATGTCCTTTTTTTTATATCATTTCATGACCTCTGAGTCCTTACCCCTTTTTTTCGTAAATATTTCACCATATTAAGCACCCTTTTTACTTCTCTTGTTAGTGCAATTTACATATTTCAATATTGCCCTTTCTAACACTTCTGAGTTCCTAGACATTTTGATCTTCATCTATTTACAAAGTTCACTAATAAACCTTGAAGGGCCGGAGTGGCAGTCCAGTGGGTAGGGTGTTTGCCTTGCATGCGGCCGGCCTGTGCCGGCCCAGGTTCAATCTCCTGCATCCCATATGGTCTCCCGAGCACCGCTTGGAGTGATTCCTGCGTGCAGAGCTAGGAGAAACCCCTGAGCATTGCTGGGTGTGAGGAAGGAAGGAAGGAAGGAAGGAAGGAAGGAAGGAAGGAAGGAAGGAAGGAAGGAAGGAAGGAAGGAAGGAAGGAGGGAGGAGGAAGGAGGGAGGGAGGGGAGGGAGGAGGGAGGGAGGGAGGGAGGGAGGGAGGGAGGGGGAGGGAGGGAGGGAGGGAGGGAGGAAAGAGGAAGGAAGGAAGGAAGGAAGGAAGGAAGGAAGGAAGGAAGGAAGAAATTTATGACTAAATGAATATTTAAAAAAAACTTCGACACTCAGAAACTTTACTGCTATCCTTTAGAGTGACTAATGAAAAGAGAAAGTTAACTGAATCATATAAATTCTTGTAGTTTTTACCTCTATTCCAAGAATATTTTAAATTTATTTCTTGTTGACACATAGTACTACTCCACAAAGAGTCTGTTGAAAAAAAACTGTTTCTCTTCCTCCCTAGACTCTCAGTCCTACCTTGGCCTTGTTAAGGCATAGTGAAAATGTTTGCTCACTAAACTTCTATGGCTTTAACTAATAAATTGAGACAATCACAGGCATCTTTCTGAAGGAGACTTGTTACATATCTCTCATTTCAATGTTGTCATAGACACATAATTTGGGATAATATATTAAGAAAAATGCACAGAATGGTTTCTTTGAAAACCCCTTAGCCAGGAAAGTACTCATCTATTTAAATTAGAAGTTATCAGAGATTCTATGACCCTGTAAGGAAACTCCTTCATTAGGCATTCTACTCTTATAATCTGGATAATCTTTTTCTAGTCTATAGAGGAACCATAATTCTAACACTCTTCAATGGGATAAGACATTTGTTTATATCCCCAAATGTTCTTTTACTTGGCAGTCTTCTAGATTTTCCTGTAAACATGATTTATGGAATAAAACAAAATATTTAAAAATCATTTCAAGTGCCAGAGGTAATACAGGAGGTAAGGTACTTATTTTATATGTGGCTGAACTGGTTTAAATTTCCAGTAATAAGTATGGTTTCCCAATCAAGGTAAGGTGTCACTCCTCAGCATCTGGTTCTGGTTCTCAGAGTATGTGCACTGTGAGATGTGGTTCCAATTGCCCTCTCACCCCAAAAAGCATTTCATTTTTCTTCAAAACCGTATAAATACCCTGAGGCAATGAAGACTGAATTATGTGTTTGGATGAAAAGGAGAAGATAAACTTTAAATACACAGGCCAACAACTTAAAAATACCACCTCCAGACTAAAATAGGATTATAAAGCACACATTTTGAATTACAAAAGGTCACATGTGGGATTATAATAAATGAAAATATTTTAAACTCCTCTAAAATGTGAAGATGTTCACATTGGGTTAAGCAATGTGCTGTTTCTAAGCGGCATGCCTTTTCAAAATGGAGTATTAGTAAATCACTGAAGAACCACTTAAAAATATTTACTAATATGGACACAGGTTGGGGACACCCCCTAATGACATCCTGGCTTCTGCTACATTTAACATATGTTAAGAGTTGCTTTCTGCTTTAAGGAATCTCTGGATCAAACACAACAGGAGTGTAGGCAGAATTGGGTTGATTTCATGACTTTTTTTTTTTTTTTTTTTTTTTGCAAAACATTCTTATTATGGATCTTGCTAGCTTCAGTGCACTGAAGCTTGCTAGCTTCAGTATCCCCTGAGGGGACACATGTGTAGTTTGTCCAAGAGAACACTTGGTGCCATCTGGATCAACCATAATGTAATCAGTCCTGCTAGTTCAAAGAAACATGCTAGTTCAACCTCCAGGCAAACAAACGTGTCTCTGTAAGGCTAAAGGACAAGAGAATTGCTCTGACAGGTTCTGGACCTTAGTGGAGGAGGTCATATATGTATGAAATATGGTGCTTTCGTATATAAATTATATCCTGAACTGCTTCCTGATGCCCAGATTTAGCTCCCTCTCCACTTTGCAAGAGAACTTCATATAATAGGAAATCAGCTCTGGCACATCACTGTATCACTATCTTCCCGTTCATTGTCGATTTGCTCGAGCGGGCACCAGTAACATCTCCATATGAACTGTCTCATGCAAGTAGAGCCCAATGGCAACTGCTTGCTCCAGGAACATAAAGCTCCTCAAACCATTCCATCAGGTCATGGGAATGAGGTCTATAATTGTTACTGGTATTTGGCATATCAAATACGACTTAAGTAGCTTGCCAGGCTCAGCCGTGCGGGTAGCATACTCTTGTAGTCATCTCAAAATTTATTGATGAACCTCGTGGCCACTTGCGGCGGCTCGAGCCGGGCTGTGATAGGCTGGTCTGCTGGGTGGAGTTCTGACGAGGGGGAATCCGGATGTGGAAAATGGAGGTCCTCATGGAGTGGGGGGGCGTCTGGCTTGTTGTGAGGCTCTGCTGGGGTGGCGGGCCAGGGCTAGAACCTGCCATCCCTCCCGGGCACCTCATGAGCAGCTGGGCACAGTGAGAGCCAGTAGCAGCTCTGCCCCATGTCTGTCTCTGGATCAGCACACCTGGGCCTGATTAAAAAAAGACTGCAGCAGGGTGGATCTTGATGAGCCGGGCTGTGATAGGCTGGTCTGCTGGGTGGAGTTCTGAGGATGGGGAAGTCCGGATGTGGAAAATGGAGGTCCTCATGGAGTGGGGGTCGTCTGGCTTGTGAGGCTCTGCTGGGGTGGCGGGCCAGGGCTAGAACCTGCTATCCCTCCCCAGCACCTCATGAGCGGCTGGGCACAGTGAGAGCCAGTAGCAGCTCTGCCCATGTCTGTCTAGCACATCAGTATTTGTTAATCTTAGGCCAGGGGGCTCACCTGTATTTACATTTCTATACAGTCTTTCGGGCCCATACAGAAAGGCAGGCCCCGAACTCTTAAAGAAGTTACCTGGTTTTGTCTATAGAAAACCCAGGATGGGCTGGCCTGGAAGAGCTTTGCGGGCTTCTGACAATAAAAGAAGCCAGAAGGAAGAAGAAGGGGCCTTATTCCAGTTTGGCTCTGACATCTGACTGGTGCACGTGGTTCAGCGTCCAGTAGCCATCTTGGCTTAAGAATCCTGATCCAAGCACGTGGTCTGGGTCTGGCTAGGAATTGAAAATTTGGGATTTTCCTGACCTTGGATTGTACTGAGAGACTCACAGACATGGAGCAGAGCTGCTACTGGCTCTCCAGAGCTGCTACTAGCTCTGGCCCACCACCCCAGCAGAGCCTCACAACAAGCCAGACGACCCCCCGCCTCCATGAGGGTCTCCATTTTCCACATCCAGACTTCTCCCTTGTCAGAACTCCACCCAGCAGACCAGCCTATCACAGCCCAGCTCATCTAGATCCACCCTGCAGCAGTCTTTCTTAAATCCGGCCCAGGTATGCTGATCCAGAGACTCACCGACATGGGGCAGAGCTGCTACTGGCTCTCCCTGTGCTCAGCTGCTCATGAGGCGCCCAGGGAGGGATGGCGGGTTCTAACCCTGGCCCGCCACCCAAGCAGAGCCTCACAACAAGCCAGACGACCCCCCACTCCATGAGGGCCTCCATTTTCCACATTCGGACTTCCCCCCTTGTCAGAACACCACCCAGCAGACCAGCCTATCACAGCCCGGCTTCATCAATAAATGCTGTATTTAGAGATGACTACAAGAGTATGCTACCGCGACGGCAGAGCCTGGCAAGCTACCCGTGTCGTATTTGATATGCTGAATACCAGTAACAATTACAGTCTTCATTCCCATGACCTGATGGAATGGAATTTGAGGCTCTTTATGTTCCTGGAGCAAGCAGGTGCCCTTGGGCTCTACTTGCATGAGACAGGTCATATGGAGATGTTACTGGTGCCCGCTTGAGCAAATCAATTATGAACGGGAAGACAGTGATACAGTGATACAGTGGATTGCACTACCAGAACTTGTGTGAGTAAAGCTTTTTGGAAAAGTTGCTGTATTCTTGAGTCTTCATCCATCCACCAGTCCCCTTGGTGCAGAAGGGAATCCTGCTCCCGATACAGTGCTCTACCCAGCACAGCCGTTTACCGAGACACATCTTTATATATTTCATTTTGGAAAGTACTAAATATATTTTACATGTATATATGTTTGCAAATATCTATAACTAGATATACAACTGATGTTACTTAGGTATCATGCCTCTATATGTTTTTGCTTGGTTTGTTATTTTTGTGCCACACCCCGTGATTCTCAGGGGTTACTCCTGGCTCCGCGCTTAGTAATCACTTCTGGCAGTGCTGGGGGTTCTGCCAGGGATCCTACACGGGTTGGCTGTGTGAAAGGCAAGCTCCTTAACCACTGTACTATCACTCTGGCCCCTCAATTAATATTTTTAAAATACATTCAAATATTAGTGATCACCACTATGATTGATAATGAGGATAATGTATTTCTTTTTAAAATATTCTAATATGTGTATAGGAATGACCCTTTCAGTATACAGAAGACAGGACACTCAGAATTACCCTGGTGCAGATTAGAAATATGAACCTTGTGGGTACTGTCTGGATTGCATGAAGACAATGGCATGAAATTATGATTCTCCCCATGAATATGCATCCATTAAGATGTATTTCTTTATACCAGCCCTCCCTCTCTCCAGTGTTTTGACAAGAGATAATCTTAGAGAATGGGACTAGGCCCTGGCATCATCATTTGTTTAGACCTGCAACAGAGATGTGGTACCTCCTAACACCTGCACCTAAAAGCTTATTCCTTGATCATTGTTCATGTTAATACAACCCACCCTGAAGAAAGGATTCTGGCTTTTGGGTATATAAAGGGGCTGGTTTAAGGCAGAATAATCCATTTTGGTGGGAAACCTGGGCCTGAGTGCATGGTTGGAGGTCTGGCCAAGAGCTAGAGGCCTGGGGAAACCCATTATTTTGGATTGTAGCAGCAGAGCTTGTGTTATTTTTTGAAACACCGTGATTTACAGATTTTCAGTACGGTTGTCACAAACATTCTTTGTTCAACACCAGTCCCACCATCAGTGCCCCTACCACCACCAAATGCTACCCCCCCCACCCATTCTCTATCCCCACATGCAGTGCGCCCCAGAAAGAAGCTGTAGTAGTTGTGTCTCTGGTCATTCTTCCCGGAGTTACTATCAGTCCTGGTTCATGGTCGGGTTGTGAATGGCATCTGTGCAGCTCATAGTCACACCCATTGGGTCATTGGAGGTGGGGGATGAGAGGAGGGGCCTCAATCCCTCTCTAAGTTGGTTGGTGTGTCCACAGCAACCTGCGTGTTTGCTGGTCCTAGAAGTGGTGATGAAACTGTTCAGGGAAGGAAGCAAGTTCTCCCAAACAGAGCTTGTTTTATTATTGGTAATTAGTAAAGGCTTTTGAACCTGAGCTGAACTTGGGGTTTGTGTGACGCGGGTCCTTGAGATAAAAGGGAAGTCATTCCCTGATATTGTTGCGGACCCTGTGGTTCCGCAACACGAAAGGACCCTACGCACTGTACTATTTCTCAGCCCCAGTAAAAAGTGGTATATTTAGGTAGGTGGAAACGCTATATACAAAGGAACAATTAGGACACCACTTCGGGAAAATCAAAAGACAAAAGATAGAAAACGTTTCCTTTTTTTCTTCAGGCTCTGAGAAGCAAGTACCAGTTGCTTTGGGTTTTCCCACATTCCAGCAAGCACCACAGAACCCCTCACGTCAGATTCCCACCTTCTTCAACTATTGGAGACAGTTGGGGCTGAAGAGGCTTTCTGAGGGGCTTGTGGAAACAGTGCTGCACAAGGTGAGTACATTACAGTCATGGAAGTGAAGACTCAGGCTGTCTTCTGCGCCACTTCACTTGAGTATTCCCTAACTGCCAGACTTTTCTGGAACTTAAAAAAATACAGTAACACAATTTAATCTCCCCTTGCTGGTAAACTGGCAAGTTCACTAATAACTCGAAGGGAGAAGGTGACGAGGAATGAAGTGGTCTTCTGGCCACAGGACACTCACTTCCTGGTGGGGGATGTTGGGAACCCAGGGCACCTCTCCAATACTGAGTTTGGTCAGACAGTGCTGTTCAGGCTAGAGGTCTCGGGGCCATCAGGACTGCAGTGGGGTGGGAGGGGCCCTTTAACATAAACGGCTCATTTTCTATTAAAGTGGACTGAAAGTCTAATGAGGGCATTCCCCTATGGCTCTCACAGCCCATTTCAGTACTATGTACTCATGACCGCAAACTTGGGTTATCTTCCCTAGCTTGGAGCATTGGTACATTTTGCTCCTCCCACTAGAGCATTCCCATACCTATAACTAGGATCTGCATGTACGTGTTCTTCTTTTCTTCGACAATTCCGGGTCACATGGGGAAAGAACTCTTTTCAGCTGCCTTGAGGGGCACTTTAAGTCTGCTCCGAACAAGAGGTATTGGCGCAAAATTTTATTATTTTTATAAGAACCAGGACACTTGCAGGGCACTTGTTGAGCGTTAAATTGGGGAGGAGGAATAGAAACAAATATCTGTATTCGTAGAGACCGCTGAGAAAGTGGATCTTTCGCTCTCCTGCCTTTCCAGGTTCCCTTAAATTGATTCTCCTGCTCCAGTGGATCTTTCGCTCTCCTGCCCTTTCCAGGTTCCCTTAAAATGATTCTCCTGCTCCAGTCTTCAATGGGAGTATGAAGATCTGCGGGCTTTGATAGTTTTCCTGCCCCAGCGCAAAGCCTGCGTCGAAACCTGTGGCAGCAGGCGAAGCGGCTGGGGGGCTGCAGCAGCTCTAGATCCAGGCGCCCCGCGGCTGAGGTGGGCGGGACGAGGTGCTGGGCTGCGGGGGCGGGATTTCCGGGACCCCGGCGGAGCTCCGGGCACCGGTGCCCCGAGCGCGCGGAAGCTGCGGGGAGGGAGGGGCGTCTTAAAGGGGCCGAGACCAAGCGCCAGGGGCGGGGCGGGGCGAGGCGTTGGCGCGCCGGAAGCGAGGGCTCGAGGGGCTTTCAGAGAAGCGGAAGCAGGAGAGCGGCAGAGGGTCGCGGGAGAGCGGCAAAGGAAGTGGCCTGCAGAGCGGCCTGAGCCGTGGCTGCGTCGCCGTGGGGGCTGTTGCTGTAAGCGTCACCTGGGAGTCCGTCTCCCGCCCTGCGGCCGTTTAGTGTGGGGGTCGCAGATTCACCGCGCGCTGGCAGAGGCCGAGCAGCTCTCGCGGAGCCGCAGCGCCGGCCGGCTGCCCCTCTGCAGGCCGTGGGGGACGCAGTGGCCGGCCGCCGCCGCGGACCTAGAGGTGAAGGAGGTCGGTAGGGCCAAAGAGAAGAGCTTTCATGGGAAAGTGGAGCATTAGGCAATACTGACATTCCTCAGAAAACAGCAGGGTGTGATTTCAGCGTGTGTGTGTAGGGTGGGGGTACGGATAGGGGTTGCCAGACCCGACTGTCCGACTGTGTTCAGGACTTCTGGCCCTGCACCCAGCTGGGCGTCAGATCTTACTCCCCTGTCCCCCCCATGCCACCTTGCCCGGGGCACTCTCCAACCCTCCTTGCACTGTCGTCTCCTGGGGATGCTGCCCAGGCCTTCAGCGACTTGCAACTCGCACTGGATTGCAAACGTACGGAATGAAAGCCACTGGTTTCGTGCATGCAACTTTTGAACAGGAATCTCCACCGCCACAGCACACCCGAGCAGTTTATATTTAGTACAGGCTCGTTCTTTTCAGAATTCTTTTGAGCCTCAGGACGCCCAAGCTGGACACATCCACGTGACACAGCTAGAACCTGAATTAAGCCACTAATAAATGACCTGTCCAAAGGATGGAATGATTGCTCAGGTTGAGACAAAATCTTGATGGACCCTAGCTCCCTTTTCCCATTTCCCCCTCGGGGAGCCTCCTTTATCCCCAGGATTGTTCAGAATCTAAAAAAAGATAGTAAATTGGGCTTGGGCAAGAAATCACAGCCAAACCCTTCTCTGAAACTGTCAGGAAGGAAAAAGCTGGTGGGGGCGGAGGTGGAGGTGGGAGAAGGTGCTATGGCGGCTTCTGCAGCGGCGCGGACTGATGGGGAGGAGCCTTGTGCTCAGAACTGGGTCATCTCTCAGTATTTACGGATCCTCTCCCAAAAGACCTGGGACGCCGGGCTGTGATCAGCATTGGAGTGCGAGAAACTAACTTTACAGGAGGAATGGAGCTGGAGCGAGGTAGTGGGGATAATGAAGGTGATGTGTGGAGAATTGGGCTGCGGGCAGAATCTTAACATTCAGAATGGGCTGCCCAGATTCTTAGCTTTATGGCTAACAATTTATTACCAGCGTGAAAGGATTTTCATGTCTCTGGGACTACCTTTATGCAGCATTACTCTATTGTCTGCTAAGGCCTTCTTCAGCCAAGTCTGGGAAGATTTGGTTAAAGGAGCAAATGTCTGGAAACTGAGTTGAGGTTAATAAGGCATGCATATGAGTTAAGAGGGAAGCCTCCATGTCATAGAGCAAGAGTTGAAGTTAGGGTGAAGAATAAGCCTTAGAGGGATTACCTGTGTAGAGGCTGGGAATGAAAAGCAAACCAGAAGGGTTTGAAGACTAAGATGATTTCGGCTGGGTGAAGGGGAAGGTGCAGGGGAAAGGAAGGTTCTCTACTACCCGCCTCCCATCAGATCAGAACTTGAAAAACAGGTCAGATATTGACATTCTAAAATGGAGAATTTCAGAAGTTTCATTCTTTGCTACTTGCCTCAGGTCAGCTGTGAAGTATGCGTTTGTTTTCTGTGTTCAGTGATCCCAGCCGGTGATGAATGCAGGTCACAACTTTTAAGAGAACAGTTGTTTTCCCCCTTTGTGCTTGAGGGGGAACTGTTTTGTCCCATTTGCAGAACCTTGCCAATGAGGAGAGAGTAATGCCTTTGATTTCAGGTGTACTTGGCACTCTTTCCTTTCTAGAGAGTTTCGGCTAAGCTGTGGATCGGCTGATTTGAATTGGCTGTTGGACTAGGGAACCCAAATATACTGCCTAACAGTTTTAAATATAAGCGTGGTCCTGAAGAAATTTTTATAAAATGTGTGAATACCTCAGATTTATATTGCCTTATCATTCTGGAACAAGTCCAAAATGCTGCCTGGCTACCACAAAACCACAATGTAAGACTTGCTTTGCCTTTGCTCACTTGTACTTTCAGATACAAATAGTATCTTTTTTTTTCCTTTTTCTTTTTGGGTCATACCCGGCAATGCTCAGTGGTTTCTCCTGGCTCTGTACTCAGGAATCACTCCTGGCGGTGCTTGGGGACCTTATGGGATGCCGGGATCGAACCCGGCCAGCATGTCTGCGCGCAAGGCAACGCCCTACCCGCTGGGCTATTGCTCTGGCCCCACAAATAGTATCTTATGGCTGATAGCTTATTTACCCAGCTTGGAGGGTTTTATGTCTCTGAGACTTGTGCTTATTACCCCAAGAGCCTTCTCCCCGGCTCTCAGATCACCAAGTACTCTGAATTTAAAATTAGGATGATCTAGCATATAGTTATACATGCTAGATTATTGTCAGATTATTGAATTATATTCCCAGTCTTTGAAGTAGCAAATTTAGTAGAATTAAGGCTTACCCCCATTTTTTTTTCTGACACTGTTCTGTGATGTAGTGACGGGGAGCAGAGTATAAGGATAGTAGAGACAAGAAAGGAGTTGTGGAGAGATAGTACCGTGTGTAAGGTGTGCATTGGATGCTAATCTTGCGTGCTGTGAATAGGGTCTGAGACCCAGCACCCCAAATGTCCCCTGAGCTCTGACAGGACTCATTCCTGAATACTGCTAGGTATGGATTCAAAACACCAACATTTTTTTTTTAAAGAAAAGATAGGAAAGTTGATGGTTGATTGGGGACAAGAGAAAACTGAATTAGTAGAGAAAGTGATCCATGAAGTATTGTGTTATGAAGTTTTGGGGGGAAATAAGCATATCAAGATGTCGAATGAAGTAAAACTTACTGGAAAGTGTTGCTTAAGTTTGTAATAATTTAATGTAAGGAGAAAGAGCTCTAGTGGCAATGTATTAGTTGCTTTTGTATTGGTGGATAATGAGGATAATGGAGTGGGTGATACTGTCTGAAAGAACAGATTCCTAACAGTGAGAGAAAATAGGTAATTGATTCTATTATTCCACTATAGTTAAAAAGTTATTATGATTTCTCATAAGCCTACTTTTGTATTTTTTTAGTTTAACCTTTCTTTAAATTGCTGTGGAAAATATACACACAAAAAGCGGCTGTGTAAATTCTCACCAGGTTTCTGTAGCAAGCTTCTTTCATACTTACTTCCTAGTGTAGAGATCAGAAAACTGCCTCAATTGAGTTGTCCACGAGTTGACTCTTTTACACATGGGCTTACGCATGACTTTTAGCATGGGCAAAACATGTATAGAGCACAGTCCTGGAAAAGCAGTCTAGAGAATATGTGTTTGACTTCCGCTCTCTCTTTAGGGTTCCTAATTGTTTTGTCATTTGTCTGCTGACCTGGCTATGGGTCTCGAAGGCTTATTTCTCCCAGATTCCAAGAGAAACCCTGTGTCCTACTCAGTCTAAATCCTGTGCCTTTCTTTCTAATGAGATGCTGCCCAAGAAACCAGAGGCTCAGGTTCCGGTTCCTATAAACGCCTCATGAGTAAGAGTATTCCAAGTGAGAGGTAAAGGTGGGAGACAAAATTAAAATCCAGAATGGCAGCTGCACCAGTGGAATGCTCCACTTTATGGCCTCTTACAGAAAGGTGTATAGTGTGATTGAATTGACCACTGTACTCTGGCCTCTCAGTATATATTAAATATTAGTGGTCACCACTCTGATTGATAATGAAAATAATAATTTCTTTTTTAAAATATTCCAGTTTGTGTACAGGAGTATTATATTTCTAAGCATATTTTCCTTTGGAGTGTTTTGCCTTTTTGCTCAAACCGTTATTTTCCTTCTGAAGGAAAAAGTGAGCTAAATTAGGTTAAATCTTGGGTTCCCTATAACAGTTTTGCCACTACAATGTCTAGGTATTAACCTCAGGTCCCGTTTGGTATGTTTCTCTCAATATGAGAAAGTTAGAGGATATAATAGGTTAGTCCTAACCCATACTTTTAAGGGAAATCTAGTAACAGAATACAGAGACTCCCATCAGCCAGACCCTTTAGAAATATGTATTACCAAGAACAACTGTTAAAAATAGGTCAAAAATGATTATCAAGTCTCATTAGAGTATAAATTAAAAAAATGGTGGGGATGTGTGCCACAACCTGTGGTGGTCAAAAAATGTTCCATGGCTGTGTTCATGAGACTGTGGAGCCTGCGGTCAAACCTAAGTGTTGGCCTCATGCAAGGCAAGGAAGGGTCTGACCGCCTGTACTATCTCTGTAGCCCTGTTTTAATATAGCTGTTAATGATTCAATAAAGATTGTGTGTTCACATATTTTAACACTAAAAAATTGGCATTAGGAGTCAGGAAGATGGCTGAGGTGCTAGTGTGTATACTTTGCTTGTGGGGGCCTGGTTTGATTGCTGCTGGCACCGCAGGCTCCCCAGGCACCTCCAAAGGACCTAAGCGTCTTGGTGGGAGTTACTTTCTCTGCTCCCGCCAGCACCATTGGGGTGAACATTTTAAACACATATTGAAAAAACGTGTTAGTCCAGAGTCCTCTCTAAGGTGGAGCAGAGTTCATGGCTAGGACTGATAATTTTGTTATGTAAAGGATTTTTTATTGCACTATTTTTGGGGGTGGGGGTATACCTGTAATACAATTTCTTCTGCCTTTATTCTGTCATCAAACAAGGGTGTTTTTTTTTAATGGTTTTTGGGCCCTACCTGGCAGTGCTCAGGGCTTCTGCTCTGATCATTCCTGGAGGCTCAGAGGTACCATGTGGGATGCTGTGGATCAAATCGAATGCAGATTGGTCACATGCAAAGCAAACACCTCTGCTGTCTCCTAGCACCTTCTCATATAGTTGTAATATTCATATGGATTCATTTATTACTTTTGAAATTTCAAAATCTTGCAGTATTCCCTAAACTAATCCAGAGTATCCTGAGATGTTATAAAATTAGGTGTGTATATCAGTCTTGCTTTCTAGGTCTTTTAAAGGCTTTTAGATATCTTCAAATCAGTAGCACTGTAGAATCAGTCACCTTATGTAATTTTCTAATATGATAACTAGAACTCTGAGTTTTGGAAAAGGAGTTTGGAACTGCCAATAGGCGAGTTCACTGAAAGTGGTTTGTGTGTTGTTTTGGACCACACCTGGTAGTGATCAGGACACAATATGCAGTACTAAGGATCAAACCCGGACCTCTTGCATGTAAAGCATGCATTCCAGTCCTTTTGAACGTTCATACATGAGTCACCCATTGTTTTTATTAATCTAATTTATGGTATCAATAACAGTAACCACAGGCAGCTTTTTTGGGGAGGGGGTTCAGCTGGTAAAGGTAGTGATTAAGGTAGACATGTTCATTTCTAATACATGTTTGCTTGCTTCATATGATCACTTACAGTTTTTCATTTTGCTCCTAGGCTTTTTAGTTTCTAGTCATTTTCATTCCGTAATGGAGAGACATTGCTTTGATCTACTGTAACTTAAAATAGAGGTTCTATTATATTCAACTTCAGTTTTAAGAAAGAATTGATTTCTAAATAGTATTTTTGACTTCTGCAGTCTAGACATGTTGGTCTTGTAGCATTCCTTCTTGGAGACTGTTTCCAAGTTTGGGGACCATTTGAGGTGCCAGAGATTGAATCAGGGATAGCCTGCATACGTGACAAGTACCTTAATCTCTCATCTCTCTGGTCCCACATTGACCTACAGGATGAGGGTACTCCCTATGAACCTGCAAGGTCTATTACTAAAGCCTGTCACTAAAGTATTAGAAGAGTGAGCGTCTTTTCATTTGGACTGTTGCTTACTTTCTTTTCCAGAAATGGCGAGTCTTTTGAAGACATCGTCCTTAACTGTCAGGACAAAATTGCTACATCAGTCAGCACTTTATAATACATCTCATGGTTTCCATGAGGAAGAAGTTAAAAAAAAGTTAATGCAGTTTCCTGGTGGATCTGTTGACCTTCAGAAAGAAGATGACGGCATTGGTATTCTTACTCTGAATAATCCAAGTAAAATGAATGCTTTCTCAGGTATTGTACTGGTTTCTTCTAGGTAAAGAATGACTGAAAAATATAACAGACTGTTACATAATTTTTAGTTTTACTCTGGTGACAGAATTTGTCAATCCAAAAAAATCGCTCAAAAAAGTCAAACATTGGGACCGGAGCAATAGCCCAGCGGTTAGGGTGTTTGCTTTGTTTTTTTTTTTTAATGAGTGGATTTATGTTGTTTATTTATTTATTTATTTATTTATTTATTTCAGTTAGTTATTTATGTAGTGTAGAGCCAGGAACCCCTGAGCATTGCCGAATATGACCCAAAAAGCAAAAAAAAAAAAAAAAAAGTCACACAAACTACCAACAGTTTTATTAAAATTTTTAGTCAACATTTTTATCTACTATCTATCTATCTATCTATCTATCTATCTATCTATCTATCTATCTATCTATCTATCTATCATCTATCTATCTATCTATCTATCTATCATCTATCATCTATCTATCTATCTATCTATCATTTACTTATCAATCATCTATCTATCATCTATCTATCTATCATCTTTCTATCATCTATCTATCTATCTATCTATCTATCTATCTATCTATCTATCTATCTATCTATCTATCTATCTATCTATCTATCATCTATCTATCTATCATCTATCTATCATCTATCTATCTATCTATCTATCTATCTATCTATCTATCTATCTATCTATCTATCTATCTATCATCTATCAATCTATCTATCTATCTATCTATCTATCTATCTATCTATCTATCTATCTATCTATCTATTTTTGCTTTTTGGATCATGACTGGAGATGCTCAGGAGTTACTCCTGGCTCTGCACTCAGGAATTACTCCTGGTTTTGCTCATGAGACCATATGGGATGCTGGGGATTGAGCCCTGGTCAGCTGTGTGCAAGGCAAATGCCTTACCTGCTGTACTATCGCTCCAGCCCCTTAGTCAATATTTCAGTCATCAAAATTATGTGTACAGATGGTGGGAAAGTAACTCAGATGAATTTTGATTATACTTTTCATTTAAATTTATTAACTTGGGTTTAGCCAGTGTCAGCAGGCAAGATGAGGATGTTTCGAGGGTTTTATTGTAAAGATGGAAAGGAGGCCTGGAGAGAGAGCGCAGTGGGCTGAGCATGTGCCCGGCGTGCAGGAATGTCACTTTCCAGATGGCACTGCTTGTCCTTTGTGTATGACCAGGAGTGATACCTTTGCACCAAGCCAGCCGAGAGGAAAACTGAGCACTGCAAAGTGTGGCAGCAAAGCAAATACAAATTCAAAAACTCGAGAGAAAACAAACTCCATGCGAAAAAAAAATAGCTTAATTTGTTTCCCTGTGAATTAAAATGAGGGTGTCATTTTAGTTAGTTCGTTTTTTTTTTCCTTTGATGGTGATGAAAAACACCATCCAAGAGGTGCCAAGGAAGCACGGGGGGCCCACTCAGTGATCCTGGCCATCCGGTGGGGGGTTCAGTGTGAGAGCCAGTACCCCAAGGATGTGGTGTTGCCGAGTTCCTGACATGTTGGGAACTCATGTCAACATGAGCAGCTAGTGGTGCTTGGTGACTGCCAGGACTGCATCCAGTAAAGCTTGGGGATGGTCGCTGCCTGCAAGATATATATACCTTAGCCCCTGTCTATCTTTCCAACCCCATCATTAGGGTTTGAAATTTTTATGTATGTTAAGTTTTACTTTTGGGCCACACATGACTGTACTCAGGACTTACTTGACTCTGCGCTCAGGGATCACTCTTGGTGGTGCTTAGGGGACTTTTTGGGGTGATGAGGATCAAACCAAGGCAAGTGCCTGCTCTGGCCCCCTTCATAATTTTAACCAGGCAATTACAATAATCAATGAAAATATAGCATTTGGCTATTTATTGACTGTTGGGGGGGCCACTGAGGTCCCCAACAGTATCAGGACAGAAATTTTTCTTTTACCTCCAAGGCGCCAGGGAACTTATGAAAACTCACAAGTCCAGCGCAGTTCCAAAAAGGCTTTTAATAGAACAAAAGCTCTACCACCGAAATCTAATATAATGAAAGAACTCTAGCTCTGGTCCGAACTTAGACCATACAAGAGAGCCCAAGTCTCTCACCAAAGAGAGAAAATCTCACCAGAGAGGAGTCCTACCCAAAAGAAGAAGGAGAAAAGAAGCAGGTGCCTCATTAGTCCCCTTATATACACCAAAGTAATCCTAACTATTGACTGGGAGAGTCCTGTCAACTAAGAACCCTAAACAGAGTGTAAAAGGGTGGTGCCACACCCTATTATAGGTATAAACAAAGGAGTATGCCAAGGACTAATCCGTTCTTCAGAGATTATCTCTTATGTAAAAACACTGGAGAGAGAGAGAGCTGGTAAAAAGTAATATATCTTAATTTCATGGGCTTCATGTAATCTAGATGGTACCCGCAAGGTCCTACTTATTTATTATCTGCACCAGAGTGATTCTGAGTATCTTGTTCTCCATATACTGAAAGGGTCACACTTGTCTGAATGAGGGCAAACTAGTATGATCCTTCCTATAATCTTAAATGATAGTAGCCACTTAGTAGTCAGGATGGTAGTCTCCTGGTGAATTCAAACTGTCCCATGCTGGGTGCAGTGGGTATAAAGAGGAGTTGTGCCCAATCTAGATAACATAGAAGTCTTAGTAGATGTATAATAATAAGTCAGAAGTTATTCAGAGTCAAGGTGACTTCTATAACTGCCACACCCTCTAGCAGTGTTTACATAGAAGAGAGATCTCATTAGAATGAACCTTGGCTTAAGATCATGTAAATAGATTAAGCTGTGAGCAAAGCTCCCAAGCTAGCTAAGCCTGTCATCCAAATATCAGCCCTATCATAATGTTTAGATACTATTTTCCATGTGTATAAGGCAAGAGTCCAAGGCAAGACTCTCAATTTTATAATTAAGATTCAGAAGTCTTTTTTTTTAAATTTAAGGTCATTTTTATGGGTCAAAGACTAAATTCTAATTATGACATTATATAAGGACTAAAGCAAAACCTTGCTGACTACTCAGCACTAGTTATGTCAAGATGGTTTTAGTAATCTCTGTCAGTTACATTTTGTATGGCGGTAAAAGATACTCTTCAGTAGCATTTGAAATCTGCCCCATGGTACCAATGCAAAAGACACTTGACAGACATTCAGTAATATTTGTAAAATAAATAACCAAAATGTCTTGTTTCACACCTCACAGTTCCTGAATTATTTTTATTTTACCAGTATTATATGTGTCTGTGAATTGCCTTATTTCCCTTTTCTGTTAGGTGTCATGATGTTACAACTTCTAGAAAAAGTGATTGAGTTAGAAAATTGGAAAGAAGGAAAAGGAATCATTGTTCGTGGAGCAAAAAATACGTTCTCTTCGGGATCTGATCTGAACGCGGTGAAGGCACTAGGAACTCCAGAGGCAAGTGGTGTATGACTTTTGCTGAATTCTCTGTGGTTTATCAGTACACGTGATTCAGCAGTTCAGATTTTATTTATGTGGTTGTTATGATGACAGCATTTGTAGCCTTCAAAGTGACAGTTTTAAATTTTGTTTCTAAATTAAAATTAGGGTGCAGTAGTGTGAAGTACCAGTAAAAAAAAAAAGGGATGGAGGAATGTTAACAATTAAAGAGTTTATTATTAAAGTCACCAAAACTTGAATTTTTAAGACACTTTTTAATAAAAAATATTTATTTGCTTTGGGGCTACACTCTGTAATAATCAAGACTTCCAGCAAAATTTACGGTCACTTCACTGGTTACTTGATCACTTGACATCCTGTTTTTCATCGATTTGCTCGAGCGGCGCCAGTAACATTTCCATTGGACCCTATCACGTGCCTGTGTAGCCCAATGGCATCTGGTTGGTTCAGGAATACGAAGTCTCCCCAGTGGTACTGGGGGAAATAAGGGACTAGTGATCAAACCTGGGTCTTTCACTTAGGTAGTGTATTTCAGCCCTCTGTGCTACCTCCTGCCCCAAATTGGAATTTTATAAGTGGAAGCCCCTTAGCATATAATGATAAGCTAATGTTATTTGAGGGGTTTAACATTACTCTGACATGTAATAGGCTTTAGTAAATGGTAGCAATGGAAAGACATTATTCTGATAGAAAAGGAATCGTAGTAATTTCTAATTTTCTTGAATTTGTCCAGCTCTCTGCCCATATTCTTCTTAAACAATTAAAGAATTAAAAAGGAAAAGAGAAAACTGAAAAGGGAAAGGAAAAAAATAAATTTTTGCTGTTAGGTCTAGATGTTGGGTGTATGTGGGTAATACATTTTTAATTGCAATCTACAGTTCATATCACTGTATAACGCATGGTTTCTATTTGCATAACTATATGAAGAATGACTCCTAATTTGGTAAATCAGAGCACTGACTGACAGATTTGTGGCTAAGTGTTTATATCAAGTTTGTCTTTGTTTCCGGTTCACACCTGGCAGTTCTGGTCTGTGCAGAGCGATCACTCCTGGCAGTGCTTGTTCACTGTCAGGGATTGAACCTGGGGAAGCCCAGTACAAAGTGTTTTATCTTCTGTTCTGTTTCTCCAGGTAGAAAATTATTTATACTTTGTAAGTTTTGTTTCCTTATCTATAAGTGAGAATTCTTTGTACTACAGCATGCATAGTCTTCAGATTCTATTATATTTGTCACTTTGGAGGATAAGGTTTTGTTTCGTTTTTGTTTGTTTGTTTTTGAGGGCAAGGGGTTTGGCCATACAGTGGTGTTCAGCGTTAATCCAGGTGCTGTGCTCAAAGACACTGTTTTCCCTTTGGGCCTCACCTGTTTGTGCTCAGAGCTCAGAAGCTACATGTAAGTTCCTGGCTTTGTACTCAGGGATTACCCTTGGCAGTGCTTGGGAAACCATGTGAGGTTCCCAAATTGAAACAGGGTTTGCCCTACCCTCTGTACTATCACTCTGGTTTTCATGGGGACACTGTAATATAGTTTATCCCTTAGAAGCTAGAAGGAATGTAGGATAAAAGGTGTCCCCCATCCGCTGTTGGGATAGTCATCTGGTTCAGCTCTGTAGAAAACCATATAAAGACTTTCATAAAATTTGACATTTAACTTCCATGTGACCCAATAATTCCACTCCTTGGCATCTATGTAAGAAGCCCAAAACAGATGGTTCCAAAAGATGTTTGTACTATGTTCATTGCTGTGCTACTCACAATAGCCAGGATCCGAAAATGGCCCAAGTGCCTAAGAACAGATAAGTGAATAAAGAAATTGTGGCATATTTACACAATGGAATAAACTCAACTGTGAGAAAGAAATGATTTCAATTTGCTGCTCTATGAATGGAATTAGAATATCATGCTGAGTGAAGACAGAGGGAGAGAAATCGTCTCTCAGATTGAGTGATCTCTTATGTATGGAATAAGAGCATTTGTAAGAGAATTAGAAGATGGCCAGTGATACTGGCCCTGAGTCAGGCATACAGAACAGAGTTTGAAAACGGGGGAGGAGGTGGACAGTGAATGGGAGAATCCTTGGGGACAGTAGGGCTCTGCTGGCACTCTGGTGGTGAGTGTGGTGTTGGGAAAGAGTGCCTGAAGTACTACTGTTAAGAATATTGTAAATGACAGTCAGAAAATCAAAGCTGGTTGCGGGCGGTGCTGGTTCTTATTTTGCTATCCTTTGTTTTAGTGAGCAGGAAACGAGAGCTCTAACTGTCTCTTGTTCATCACCTAAATGTTCACTGAGAAGGTGTGGAATTGATTTGCATAATAC
>JAJIBD010013184.1:0-29331 GCA_021461705.1 Cryptotis parvus | reverse complement strand
GTCTCCAAGCACATCTCTTTGACTTCACCATACTCCCTGCATTAACATACGCCTCAGAGACCTGGGCCTCTATGAAAGCAGGATGAGAATGCTATTTGGGTCTCCCAGAGAGGAATCAAAAGAGCTTTGCTTGGAATATTACGCCTCACTCAAGTGAGAGAAGGAATCAGGAGTTCTGACCTCCTTTGCTATTCCAGAATCAGGGATGCTGTCTCGTTTGCCAAGGCATCAAAAATCAGATGGGCTAGACAACCACTGGACTAGAGCCGTTACCGACTGGATCCCATGGGATGTCAAAAGATCACGTGGCTGCTCACCTACAAGATGGTCAGACTTCCTTGTCAAGACCCTGAAGGGATCGTTTGAGGCTCTTCATATTCCTGAATCAACCAGATGCCATTGTGCTACATTGGCACGTGATAGGGTCCAATGGAAATGTTACTGGTACACGCTAGAGCAAATCGATGAACAACAGGATTCAAGTGAAGTGATTCAAGGATACTTCCATATATATGGTCAGAGAATTTTTGATAAAGTGGTTGACAGCAGGAAATGAAATAAATCCAGTCTTTCAACAAATGGTGTTGGGGGAATTGGATAACTGTTGGATGATAGATTTAGCTAATCTGGGAGCTTTGGTGTTTTGCCCACTCACAGCTTAATCTATTTTTGCCAAGATTCATTCTAAGGAGAACTTTCTTCCATGTAAACACTGCTAAAGAATGTGGCAGTTACAGAAGTCACCTTGACTGAATAACTTCTGACTTATACATCTACTAAGACTTCTATGTTTTTCTAGATTGGGCACAGCTCCTCTTTATACCCACTGCACCCAGCGTGGAACAGTTAGAATTTAACAGGAGACTACCACCCTGGCTACATTTAGACTATAGGAAGGCAATAGGAAGGATCATACTAGTTTGCTCTCAAGCAGGCGAGTTTGACCCTTTCAGTATACAAAGAACAAGATACTCAGAGTCACCTTGGTGCAGATAATAATAAGGACCTTGTGGGTGCCATCTAGATTACATGAAGCTCATGAAATTAAGATGTATTACTTTATATCAGCCCTCTCTCTCTCTCCAGTGTTTTACACAAGAAATAATCTTGGTCATTTCTTCTCCCCCATTTTTTGATGGGGTTGTTTGTTTTCTTCTTGTAGAGTTCTACCAGTGCCTGATATATCCTGGATATTAACCCCTATACAGATGTGTATTGGGTGAATATTCTTTCCCATTCTGTGGACTGCTTTTTGTATCTTAGTCACTGTTTCTTTTGAGGTGCAGAAGCTTTTTAGTTTCATGTAGTCCCATATGTTTATCTTTTCTTCTAGTTGCTTTGTTAGTGATGTTTCATATTTGAAGATGCCTTTAGCTTCAATAGCATGGAGGGTTTTTCCTATATGTTCTTCAATGTACTTTATGGATTCAAGTCTGATATTGAGATCTTTAATCCATTTTGATCTGATTTTTGTGCATGGTGTTAGACACAGGTCCAAATTCATTCTTTTACATGTCGCTGCCCAGTTTTCCCAACACCACTTATTGAAGAGGCTTTCCTTACTCCATTTTAGACTCGAAACTTCAGCAAGGGAAGAAATTCGAATGGCAAAGAAACATATGAAAAAATGCTCATCATCACTAATCATCAGAGAGATGCAAATCAAAACAACAATGAGATACCACTTTACACCACAGAGACTGGCACATATTCAAAAGAACAAGAACAACAAGTGCTGGTGTGGGTGTGGGGAAAGAGGGGACACTCATCCATTGTTGGTGGGAATGCCGGCTGGGTACAGCCTTTCTGGAAAACAATATGGACTTTCCTCCAAAGACTAGAAATTGAACTCCCCATTTGACCCAGCGATACCACTCCTGGTAATCTACTCTGGGAAGCCAAAAATACGCAGCGGAAACACCATCCCTACTTTTATGTTCATAGCAGCATTATTCACAATAGCCAGAATCTGGAAGCAACCAGAGTGCCCGAAAATCGATGACTGGATAAAAAGCTTTGGTACATCTACACAATGGAATACTATGCAGCTGTTAGGAAAAATGAAGTTATAAAATTTGCCTACAAATGGATGGACATGGAGAAGATTATGTTGAGCGAAATTAGCCAGAAGGAGAGAGACAGATACAGAATGACTGCATTTATCTGCATAACATAAATATATAGGTACATAATATGATACCAATATCCAAGATCAAGTGAAACATATATCAGGAGGTCCTGTCAAAGGTGGAAATTATCACAAGCGTGTGGGATTCAGAGGCTAGGTAAGACAGAAATGGAACAGTGTGCTAACAATTGTTGAGGGTACTAATACCAACCTAGAACTGAACATTAAATAGAGCCAAAAAGATACACATGACAACCCTTTAATGTATGTTCTGTAATCCATAATCTGGAGGGAAGGAAAAGAGAAAGAGAGAGAAATGGAAAGAAATCAAGAACCTGCCATGGAGCAGGGCTGGGGGAAGGGGGAGGGAACCGGGGACGTTGGTGGTGGGAGATGGGCACTGGTGGCGGGATGGGTGCTGCAAACAATTCAGTATGATTTGTTGGCAAAGTGCTACACCGTTTCAATGAAACAATGTATGTTTTAACTGAACTAAAATAAATACATGTTTAATCACTAAAAAAAAAAAAGAAATAATCTTGGGATTAGTTCTTGGTGTAACCTTTGTTTATACCTGTAATAGGGTGTGGCACTGCCCTTCTACACTCTGTTTAGGGTTCTTTGTTGATATGACCCTCCCTGTTTGATTGCTTTGGGTGTATATTAGGGGACCGACTTTTTGGCTCCTCAGCTTTTGGCTCCTTGGCTTTTGGCCTTTTTGCTTTTGGCCTTTTGCTCCTTCTTTTGGGTAGGTCTCCTCTCGGTGAAATCCTCTCTCTTTGGTGGGAGACTTAGGCTCTTTTGTATGGTCTAAGTTCGGGCAGAGCTAGAGTTCGTTCATTATATTGGAGTGCTGTGGAAGAGCTTTTTACTATTAAAAAACTTTTTTGGGACTGTGCCAGACTCGTGAGTTTCCATCTGTTCCCCAGAGTCCTCGGACGTAGAGAGAACTTCTGTCCTGACATTGTCGGGGACCCCAGCGGCATCACCGGCAGATAACCACATGTAAAAATTTAAAGCTAAATTCAAACTTCACACTTTTTCACAAAAATCAACTCAAGGTGGATCAAAGACCTTGAGATCACACCTGAATCTACTAAGTACTTTGAGAAAATATAGGCAAAATGCTTCAAGATCTAGATTTCAAAGGGTTCTTCAAAGTGATCAACAACAACAAATCTAAAAAGCACAATAAAAATTAGGTAGAGGGAAATGAACTTCCCTGAGGAAGACAAATCAGCAGCCAAAAGGAAAATGAAAGAATGCTCATCATCTCTTATTATTAGGTAAATCCATATCAAGACCACAATATGTTATAATCTTACACTAGTGAAAATGGACAGAAAAAATGGACTAAAAATATTGGGAACATTCTCTATTGGTGGTGGATATGATGAAAAAGAAAACCTCATTCATTGAAGGTGGGAATGTTGTCTGGTTCAACTCCTAAGGAAAACAGTATGATGGGTACTAAGAATTGAGCTCCCCTGTGACCCAGCGATTTCATTTTTGGTATCTATCCCCAAAAGTGAAATCAAAAGACCTAAACTTTAATGACTAAACTTAGATACCTGTCAGGTGGGCAGGCTAGCTGGGTACAGGTGATATAGGAGGGAAACTGGAACATTAGTGGGGGGAGGTTGACCTTGGTGGTGTGATTGTACTGCAATATTGTGTATTTAAATCTCTAGCGATGAATAACTTTGCCCATTATAATGCTTTAATAATAAAAAGGAAAATTAAATAAAAAAGCAAATGACAAATTTATAAAAAAATGTTTTTATTTTAAGATTGTTTATAAAACATTAAAATAATGAAAATATTGCAAAAATGTGTGATTCAGGAATATAATAAATATGTGAATGAAAACTCTTTATTATGTTGAATTACCTTTTGTTCACAGCCCTCTGTCTCCCTACTCAGCAGTTTTCTTCTCTCTAACCAAGTGCAGTGACTTGTCAGCCCTGGGTTTTGTTTATGTAATTAAGCGGGCTGGAGCAATAGTACAGTGGGTAGGGCCTTGTACCCAGCAGACCCAGGTTTGATCCCCAATATCCCATATGGTCCCCGAGCACCATCAGGAGTCATTCCTGAATACTGAGCCAGGAGTAACCCTGGACTCAAAAAAAAAAAAAAAAGTAAGTGAATTATTGTTTTTTATCTTTCCTGTATGCCCTTTGCATATTCTTATGTTAGAGTAATATCCTTTTGTACAGACATAGGAAGAAAGTTAAGACTGTGCATTTGTAATACAGGAGTTAGTTAACTCAGAAATATTTACTCCTGGGCATCTGTCATATTACCTGACTTAAACCTCAGTTGCTCTTAGGCTGAGTCTAGTTTCTTACACCCCAAAAAAGGGGTCCCATCACGAGACATCGATGGACCCAGGACAAGCCATGAATAAACTACCCTGGCCTCAACATGGGACAGACTATAAGCACTATTAAGTTAAGAGCATGATCATGGAACAAACTCTGTCCTCATCCAAAGATAAGCAACTAATTTTGGATCCTGTTGGGGTTAGGATAAAACTAACTTGCCTGTGGACTGTAGTTGTATCTCTGTGTTTATACAAAATGACTAGAAATATTAATATAAAATATTAATGATTGTTTAACAATTAAGGAAAGGAGAAAACACACTGAGATTCTGTCTTGCTCTGGGCAAACCTATAGCTCCAGGGCAAGATTCCATCTCTGAGGGGAGGTCCCTGTTAGATTGCCCCAGGAAGGAGGGGAATTTAACACCTTCTCATTAGTTCAGGATGAAAGTCCATTACCTTGTTTAACTACCAACTCCCAACCTTTTGGTTGGGGATCACTCTCAGGCTTGACTTGGGAGAGAGAGAGGAAGGATAAGAGAGTAGAGATTAAAAGAGAGAGTCTCAGGCTACCAAGAGCCTGTGGTCCTGTTCTTTTGTCCATTAGTCAGGGGGTAACAGTCATCAACCCTGAATACAGCAGGGAACCCTGCCAAACCCCAATATCTGCTGAGGACCCTCCTGAACCCCAACAAATTAAAAGTTTAATTTATTATTTTGCTACTACATGAAAATCATGTCATTATATTCTACTGATTGAGAAATTATGCTATTATTTCTGCTGAGATAAATATCTATTTCTGGTGATGCTCTGATATACAGTCTTCAAGGATTCTGGTTAGAGAGAAAATTATACTTCAGAATACATTTTAAAGCTTACATAAGTTTACATTTACTTGAGTTAGCAATTTCCCTGCCAGGAATTTATTCCAGGAAAGTTATCATCAAAAAGACAAAGATGAACTAATGAGAATACTTGTAGTAAGCAGAATTCTAACATGACCCATAATTATATATTATGTCCATCCCTTGAGTATGGTTAAAACCTGAGACTTTAGTGAATAAACAGTTTGTGCCTTTGTTGCATTGCAAGGCACTATGGGGGTTATTTGAGATGAGTAACCATACTTAGTTCTAAAAAAGTAGTTTCTGTAGAAATACTCTCAAAGTGTGCAACTGTGTTGTTTAAAGCTCCCTAATTAGTAGAAATTTGTTATGCAGTAACTGCAAACTGTTGGGTGACATGCCCTATTGAGCTTTAGGCTCCTGCTACATTTAGCTTATGCTGAGCTGCTTGCTCCCTGCCTTTAGAAAATCTCCGAGACAGACACAATGGGAATGTGGGTAGAATTGGATTGATTTCATAATTTTATACAGCATAAATATTCTTTTATATATCTTGCTTGCTCCAGTCCAATAAACTTCCTATCCCCATGGGTCCCCATGAGGGTCATGCATGTAGATATCCTAAGCATACTTGGCCACATTGGATCAACCATAATGTAATCAGTTCTAGTTGAAAGAGACATGCTAGTGTGCCTCCAGTAAACTGATGTGTCTCTGCTTCTAAAGGTAATGACAAAGAGAATTATTCTGACAGATTTTGGACCTTAGTGGGATCTAGAGTCTGGAATCAGCTGGCTATCTATTCATGGTAAGAAGTATTAATGCCGTTCTCTAGAAATTACATTCTGAACTGCTTTCTGGTTCAGAGGTGCAGCCCCTCCCCTCTCTGCTAGGGACACTGTATCTCAGGGAGTTAGCTCTGGCATTGTGAAGCTTGAACCAAAGGGCCAGCCTGAAGATCTGCATTTCAATATGGTCATTTATCTGGCTTCTTCTCTAGATGGCCAAGACCACAATGAGCAGGACTGGAAGTTTTTGGCGGGCTTCTGTCTATAAATTAAACTAGGAGAAAGAAGAAAGGGCTTTTTGACCATTTTGGCTCCTCTTCACCCTCTGCATCTCCATTCTCTTCCCTGTTGGGCCTTAGCACATGGTAGCAGCCATCTTGGCATAGGATTCTAAACCGACACTTGGCTGGGGCCCAGCCAGGATCCTAAAGTCTGGGGTTTTCCTGTTACTAAATTGTATGCCAGAACAAATGTGAGTAAAGCTTTGTAAAACTGCTCTGGACTCCTGAGTTTTCATTCATTCCCAGCCAGCTTCGGAGCTAGATGAAGGGAACTAATTTTCTGATGTCGTTGGGGACCCCAGGGCTCTGGACAGTAAATAAACATAGTTTTTATCATTTGTGATAATGTTGTAGGCAGGCAGACAGGGGGGTCCCCACATGGCAATGAATTCTTCCCTAAGGCTGTCCAGAGTCATCTTTTGGAACCAGGAACCAAGACTTGATGAGACCCATTAACCAACAACAAACCCTGAGGGAGCTGGATCAACCTTTTTCTGCCCAGCCCTTAATCCGGCTACATTCCAGAACAGAAGATCCAGCAGGGACAGAGGTCAAGAAAAAGGAGTTTTTCAGAGAAGGCCACTCCCAAAGTCTATTCCTCTTGGCAACATCCCTAGCAACATAGGTTGATTTCCCATATGGGAGTATCTTGGGGAGAAATCTATAAAAGCCGTCCTAACCAAAGGACAGTGCTCACATGCTGCATGGACACACATGCTGCATGGACACACATGCTGCCGAGCACATGTGGCTGAGCACATGTGGTGCCCAAGCACGTGTGTTGCCCGCATCTCCCCTCTTGAGATGTGTACTCTCTTTCTCACTTTCCCTCCTCCTTCTCTTTCCTAAAACCTCCTTAATAAAATCTGTAAAACTTCACTGCTCATAGACTCCTGAAAATTCTTTTTCTGCGAGGAAGACAAGAACCCTGAGACAATCCTGGGTAAGGCCTAGGACTGACTTTCCTTTCCTGCAAAGAGCAATTCCTCGCTCCAGCCTGAGTCCGTGGCTCACCGAGAAATCTTGGGTGGTAGGGATCAACTCCCATGCCTAGAGATCAAGGGGGCATCAGGTAAGAGTTTCCTATGTGTACATGCATATAGGAATATGTACATGTGTATATTTTTACATAAATACATGATTTTTTCCTCGAACTATTCCCCTGAACAGCTTCTTGGGTGCTTTACTCAACTCCTTTGTGGGTGCTCTACTTGACCTTCTTTGTGGGTGTTCCAGTTGCGCAAGAATGGACCTTAGCAGCGATATCACCATCTCTCATCAGTCACATCAAGACCCTTCATTGGTGCCCAAATGCCAGGCGAACACCTGATACCCTTCATTTGGAACTGGAAACCAAGTGGGAGCCAGATGTCTCTCACTGGACAAGCAGACTAGGAATGGGACACAGCTGTCCACGAGCATGAACCAGTCCTTCAACAGGAACCAAGTACCCTTCAACGGCACCCAAGGATTAAGGGTGAATCAGGTTGATGGCCACCACACCATCAACAGGAACCAGATGGTCCTCAGTGGGAAGCAGAACCACTATGGAGTCCAGATGATGCCTGTTACAGGGCTTCTGACAATGACCTTCTTCAGAGACCACACCTCCACTGGCAGTCAGCCTGTGATTCAAAGTGGCACCCAGAACCTCTATGGCATCCTGATGGTGCCACAGGTATTGCCACTGCCACAATCAGGATTCCTCTATGCAAATGCCCATTTGGTCCAAGGACAATATCAGGAATCAGGAATAGCAGAAGCCAAAGAAGTCCCAGCGAATATGTTACCTGATCAACGCTGAGGGCCAGAAGCGCTATGTGTGCACTTCCCAGGGCTGTGGGAAAGACTACATCAGGGCTTCCTATGTGCAGGTCCATGAGCGCACCCACACTGGCGAGAAGCCCTATGTCTGCGACATGGCTGGGTGCACGTGGAGATTCCACCGCTCTGATGAACTCAGAAGACACAAGAGAAACCACACCAGAGAACGTCCCTACAGCTTCCTCAGTGCCACAAAGAGTTCTCCCAATCTGATCATGTGAAGCAGCATGCAAGAGTCCACAGAATGGGCCAGAGCAATAGCCCAGCAGATAGAGAGACTTGCTTTCCCTGTGCCCAGCTGCTCCTGAGGGAGCCCGCGAAGCATGGCGTGTTCTAGCCCTGGCCTGCCACCCCAGCAGAGCCTCACAACAAGTCAGACAACCCCCACCGTTTTCCAAATACAGACTTCTTTCTCATCACAACTCCACCCAGCAGACCAGACTATCACAGCCTGGGTCATCGACACCCACCCTGCAGTAGTTTTTATTCAATCCGGCCCAGGTATGCTGAACCAGAGATTCTCAGACATGGGGCAGAACTGCTACTTGCTCTCCTTGTGCCCAGCCGTTCATGAGGTGCCCGGGAGGCATGGCGGGTTCTAGCCCTGGCCTACCACCCCAGCAGAGCCTCACAACAAGCCAGACGACCCTCCCAAATCCATGGGGGCCACCATTTTCCACATCTGGACTTCTTTCTCGTCACAACTCCACCCAGCAGACCAGACTATCACAGCCCGGTTCGCGCTGCTGCTAGCGGTCGTGCGGTTCATCAATAATTGCTTTATTTAGAGGTGACTACAAGAGTATGCCACCCGCACGGCAAGCCTGGCAAGCTGCTTGTGTCATATTTCATATGCCAAATACCAGTAACATTTATATTAGGTCATTCCCATGACCTAATATAATGGCTTGAGGCTCTTTATGTTCCTGGAGCAAGCGGATGCCTTTGGGTTCTACTAGCATGAGACAGGACATATGGAGATATTACTTGTGCCCGCTCTAGCAACAGATGATCAACGGGAAGATAGTGATAGTGACCGTGAAATACATGATTTTATATACAGCATATTATTACAGCATATTATGGGTTGAACTATGCCAATGAAAAGAATTTTGGGAGTATTTTAACTCCCTGTAACTCAGAATGAAGTTTCATTTGAATTTAATCTTTAAAAGATATATTCAACTTAATGAGTTCATTATACTAGAACCTTAACCCATCTTGTGCTCTATAAAAAGTAGAGATTTGAACTCAGTTAGAAATAAAGATTACTATCTAAGATTAAGGAAAGCTGGACACTCTAGACGTTTAAAAAACAGTGGCCTTCTTGTTGTACTCCTCAAAATTTCAACCCAGGAGGCATCTTCCTACTTCTAGTATCCAAAACAAATATAAATTCTATTATTTAAGTCAATGAGCTTAAAATAATTTGTCTCAACAAGCAAGAAATTAATATACATACCCCAATATGCTTGAAGGAATGACAACAAAATTTAACAGCAGCTGTCTAAATTGTTAGTAGAAAAAATTGATCAAGCTCATAAAAAGTTGTTAATATTTGTTTACATTTGACTTAGCATGACAATTTTTTCTTCTGCCTTTAATCATTTTAAAGATAGTACTCAAATTTTTAAGTTTTCATCATAATATTCTTAAATTTCATAACTAATTCTTTTTATGATAATTGCAAAAATTAGTATTATTAAAATGGTAATTAAAAAGTTTAAGTCATTTATAATCTTATTGACAGAAAACAAATATTGATGACTTATAAAGCCATCAATATGGCTTTATAAGTCATCAGTATAAAGCCATTTCCTTTCTTACATTCAGTTTTCTGCATTTAATTTCCTTATAACCAGCTTGTGACATGCTGTAGCCTACTCATTATCTGTAAATATGTTAGTTTTTGTTCTTTAATTTCTGTGCCACACCTGGCAATGCTTAAGGATTATTCCTAACTCTGCATTCTGGGATCACTCACTCCTGGCAGGATCAGGGAACTAAGGGTATCAAGGATCAAACCCGGATAAGACATGTGCAAGGCAAATACCCAACCTGTCGCAATATCTTTCTGGCCCAATAAATTAAGTTTAAAGTTGAATTATTTGGTGTGGCTAAACACAGCGGTTTCCTGTTTGTACTGGAGCAACAAAACGAATGGGAGGCTAATGTTGAGAGGTTGTAAAATAGGGTAGAATTTTCTCATAAAACTTGAATTCCTTGTTTAATACATGTATAGCTCCCACTTTTACAGAGAATATCCATATATATCCATGCTAATGATTCAACAATTCAGAAATTATTTAAGGATTCAGTGAAAGTTAAAAAATGTGATAGTGATATTTATTGACAAAAGCAGATACCCAATAGGAGATTGCAAAGATTTATGGTTAGTTTAATGTTGGAGCCCTCGCCCCATTTGTCCGCTTCCCTCTCGGATGGCAAAGAACCACACTCATAATGCAATAACAAACAGGGTTTATTCCAGCTAGTTGGGGCCGATCGCTTCACTGAGACATGCAGATCCTAATGAGAATGTTCTACCCTGGGGAGAGTGCAAGAAGGGATTATATAGGCCTTCCAAGGCCGTTAGCATGCATCACAACCCTCGCAAATCCATATAGCCAATAGACTTAAAGAAAGCATATTTCAAACAGTTCGTCCAAAAAAGGTAAAGAAAGTAAAGAGAAATACTTCATCCTAAAAGGGTCATGCAACTTAAAGAAAGACAAGAGAAGTGGTCTGTCCTGTTCCAGTCATGTGTTTAACCAACCTTGAGGATCTCCCATCCTCAACAAATAGTAAAACTATACTATCCAGATGATCAGGATAGATATGCTTGGTTGGGGGAAATCAAGGTGATCTTGAGCCGTGACTTGTTTATCAAGGCCCCATGGCTTACATAGTTGGGGCCTTAGCAGTATCTAACACTACTACCTTGTAGGGCCTGGATGCGGGAGGAGAAGGAACGGTGGGTGCTCAAGGGTTACTCCTAGGTCTGCAATCAGGGATCGCTCCTGGGAGGCTCAGAGGATATGGGATCCTGGGGATTGAACCTTGGTCATCTGTGTGCAAGGCAAGAGCCCTACCCTCTGTACTATCTCTCCAGCCCCAATATGTAGCTTGTCTTAGGATTCTAAAATGTATGAGGAACTCATAACCTTGCATGAAGTATGTAAAACTCATAATCCCCTGAAGAAGTAATTAGAAGGGTGAAGGCATCTGCATTATATATAAACTAACTGTAAATAGAGTTGGAGTGGACTGTATAGAGTGTTGCAGGACTCCTAAGGGCCTCTGCATCTGCTCTGGAGTGCCTCCGCAAATCACTCCGTAAATAAGGGGGTAGTCTAAATGTGGCAGTTTATCCGACCATGTATGCTGTACTAGCTGGTACAAATATTCTCCCATGCTACCACAATCATCGTGGGACTAGCTAGATCTTACCAGCATATTAGCCTGGCCACGCTGGACCCCTAAGTAATTAGACCAGAGAGAAATGCTGTTTGCTTCCAAGCAAACAAGCATGGCTCCCTGATATACTCAAAGGCAACTAAAATATAAAACTACAATGAAGTAGAAGAGACTTGTGAAGGCTTGGAGAAATATTTAACTGGCATTAGTATTAGTCCTTGGTACAGAGACATGCCATCTCAGAAACCCCTTCTCTACACTACAAAGGCATTCCCAGGCAGTCTTCGGCTCAAAACTTTAGCATAGTAAAGGCCCTAGGTGAGGTGCAGGGAGGGGATTACCTAAGGGCATTGGACCCTCCCTGCTTTCCATAACAGTGGGAGGAAGGTCTGAGTTACAGGGATATAAACTAGCCGGTTCCCGCTCTCCTGCCCTTCTTCTTTGTGGGATCTCTCCTTGTGAGCGCTCATTCCCCTTGGAAGCCTTTTATAAAACCTTTACACGTGGTGGTCGCCATCTTGGCCTACACGTGGCTGGGGTTCTAGCCTGGAATCCTAAGCACCGGGCTTTTCCTTTGGCTGATTTGTATGCCTGAACCTGTGATAAGTAAAGCTTTTTAAAACTGCATCGGATTCCTGAGTTTTCATCCATTCCTCGCCGGCTTTGGAGGTAGAAGGTAACTCGCTTCCCAGCACTGTCGGGGACCCCGGCGCAGCGCCCCGACAATAGAGCATTGATCAAAAATTAAATTTGTATCTATATATCACAATATTTAGGTCTAGATATACAACTGTTCTGTAACACCTCACATCATATACTATTCCTTTGTCTACAAAATGCACGTTTTCTTTTAACATCAATCTTGATTTTTTTAGAAATGCTTTTCAAATCAGCATTTTCAGTCAAGAATAAATCCCTTTAACTGCTCCACTCTAAATGTTCACTTCTGTCACTGCAAATTTATATAAGGACAGCTATACATTATTAAAAAGCTATGAAAAGTCACTGGCTAAATGTCACTATGGCTGAGATATAGCTGAATCTAGGGATTCATATAGCAAACAGTTTAGTTTTAATCATCATGGACCACAAGATGCCTTGACATTTGAACAGCAACTTTTCCCTCTTTAACTTGGACTGGAATCAGACTTGTATTATCCCAGCAATAATTTCAGCTTAGACAGTGATAGAAAGTTTTGCCTTCAAAATTACAAAAGTGAAAAAAAAAATGCTCCACCAAAAACTTTATCATTCATTTAATCAATGCCTACCTGCAACAGTTTTTCCTTTCCCCACTAAAGGAGAGACAAGGCACCTATAAAATTCATGCATCTTTAGAACAGCCAGAATTTTTTAAACTAAATGCTTTTTAGTTACATGAATACCTATGAGAATTGACCTTGGTGATCCCCATTAAGATAGGTGATTGATTTCACTGTGATATTTTTTATTTTGATAAAATGAGTAGGTTTCATACTTTAAAATATGCCTTTGGATCTTTTTCTGCTCAAGGTCTAATAATATTATCAGGACATCAATCTATACTGCCCACAAAATGTCAAAAGTTATCAACAATATTTCACTTAAACTACCTACTATATGGAATTATGATTCTAAGTGTTATTAGGATACATCATTTTAGTTTTACTTTGGACCAATCATAGCAGTAATATAAGTGAAATGCTATTTTTTATTATAAGAAACAGAAAAAATAGAAATACCAGGAAAATTGTTATCAACAAAAATTTATCAAATACAAGATGACTAAAAACACATTGTGTGAGTAAAGATATATATTTTATGTTTTTGATAACTTTATTATGTATACAGAATAATAAGTTATGGATAAATATTACCTTGATTATCTATTTCCACATAATGAGAACATAGAAACACTAAATAAGACTTTGTTTCTTGATTAATTGTATTTTGCTTTAAGAAGTCAACATGTAAATAACTATTCTGTTGCTATAAAATAAACATGAGATTATGGGGAATATTTAGAGATTAATTTAATTACTCTGAAGATAGGGAGATCATGCATCTGAAACCAAGAAGACTTACTTGGAAAGAATTTGAAAGAATAAGTTCACTACTCTTCAGTTAATTATTTCTTGGAATAGCTTCATTTTCACAATTTAAACTAAAATAAACAAAAAACAGGAGTGATATTAGCATCTTATAAGGTCATGTTAGTTTACTATTACCTATACAACAACGATACCAGTTAAAATATATTAATGCTTAAAAGTGGAAATACAGGCTAGAGTATAAAAATAGGCACCACTTTATTTCTTATCTATTCTAGAAATGCTGGCATATAAAATACATAATTTTAAAATATTTTCATGTTTTATTTTGTCAGGATTAAATGTGACAGTAAATTGCTTATGGCTTTTCACATTTCAAAGGCAGCACTTTCATATTTGCTTCTATTTCTTTTTTTTGCCAACTGAACAATTCAAGTAGTATGTGTCAATTATATACTATATATATAAGATAATGTGCTAGTATTTAAACAATAATGCATAAAATCAGGGCCGGAGCGATAGTCCAGCAGGTAGGGTATTTGCTTTGCGCGCAGCCAGCCCGTGCCTGCCCGGTTCAATCCATGGCATCCCATATGGTCCCTCAAGCACTGCCAGGAGTAATTCCTGAGTGCAGAGCAAGGAGTAACCCCTGAGCATTGCCGGGCGTGACCCCCAAAAAAAAAAAAAAACATGCTTACAGGTATTATCATCAAACAGGGAGAGGAATGACAGGATCACACAAAACAAAGAAATCTCCCATGTTAAGTAGGTGTACAATAGGAAATGAGAATTACTTTGGAGATTTTTGGAGATAGTAAAGAAGGTTGCATATTCCTGCTCACTTGATAGTAAATGGATAATTTTCCTGAAATAGCAGACTTAATACAGACACATGAAAATATTCCATCAACTAACTTTATAGTTCTTACTAGTTGATGGAAGATATGATAAGCACTAAGAAAATTTTTAAAGTTTAATGTTTCCATTGAGATTGTGCAGAAAACAGAGATTGTGCAGAAAACAGATTCTAAGAAACATGTTTTAGTGGTAGTAGTTTGGGGAGCTGCTCCTTGAGGAGTTGCAGGTGTGACTGTAGTGCCCGGCTGCATCAACGGGTGGCAGACAGGAGACAGGCTTGTCTACACACACGGCTTTGCCCCCATGGTTGTTTGGTTGGTTGATGGTCTGACATAGAAAAAGACTGGGTCCCCTGGGATGAACTGAGAGCCATGGCAGAGCCTGGCAAGCTACCTGTGTATTCGATATGCCAAAAAGCAGTAACAATAATAGACCTCATTCCCAATGAATGGAGATGTTACTGGCGCCTGCTCGAGCAAATTGATGATCAACAGGAATGCAAGTAATACAAGTGAACTTTTGGGAGAAACTACTAGGAAACACCTAAAATAGAGAAATGGTGTGAGACAAGTCTGCTGACCGAGGAAATTAGGTTGATATATTTATATTATTCCATGAGTTATTAAAGTAGGTGATTAAAGCTTACTTTTGTGTGAACTTATTCATAATTCATGAAAAACACTTTAGAATAATCATACCCAATATGGTGAGGCTGTTAAAGGTACTAAAATCCTTCCATTAGTTCTTTATATGGACAACATCTTAGACTGAACATCGGGAAAGAGGGGAAGAATATTTATCCTTCCAACTTCAGTTCTGCCTTCCTGAAGAAAGTTTCTCAAAGCCCTAAATTACATAAATTCAAATATTGTAGGTTGGGCTATGGCAGGGTATAACAGTGATGCAATAGCAATGAGAGTGGAACACTGAAACAACATCTGGTTCAGTGAACTAAAAACTTTCAGTATTTAGATTATCAACTAAAAAATAACAGACTTGATTTCTAATTGTTTCCCAGTAGAGATGCGCATAATATCTGTTCAGTAAACCAATGATTTCATAGGTCATCATTTTCTATTCGTAAGATACCAACAATATTTCTGTATAATCTAGCAATGTTATATTTCTTTTTTTGCAAGCAATATTATTTTCAAATATCTTTATTAAACTTCCTAAAACTATGCACCTCTCTGTTTTTTGAGCTAATCTTAACATCTTATCATTAATAATTTCTCCCATTAATTGGTTATATGAAGTATTCTAGAATTCGCTTAGCTCATATTTATATGTTTTATTAAGCTTTGTCCATTTTAGTAATCATCTATCATTTATAAAGAACATATCAGACAGAATATAAGGTCAATCATTTATAATGGATTTGGAGTTTTAAAATACTAATTTATAAATTCAAAAATATGTTTTAACTAACCAGTGAGATAGTGTTTTGTGGGCATAGAATTACAAACAGAAAACAAATACAAGAGTAAAGTAAAGATGATAAAGGCAAACACAAAAATATAATTAAATTATAGTAAGTGCTTGGCATAAGGGATTTATCCAAAATTGGATTTTGTGCTCTTATAGCCTAAATCAAATTTACTTTTAGCTGGCTCTAGAAAAGCATTTTCCTCTTTAAGTCTTCTTTCTTTCAAGATTTTATATAACATTTAGACTAGAGAAAATTATCTTTAGTCACTATCAATATTGCCATTGTAAGTTTTTTGGATGTTTAAAAATTGCTATTTGAGAAAAACCTCTATATTATATTCAATGTCTCAAATTAGTTGACATGTTAGAGTGCATGCTTAAATGTATTCAATTATCATCATGTTTTAAAAACACCTTTACTTCCCTCATCTTGATCTCAGAACCTGTAGCTCTCAGGAATCTCTTTTCTGATGATTTTATAAAGATTTTCCATATTCACTAATATCTCATATATTTAAGTTTTTCCATTCTAAAGAGGATGTTGTTATTCTCTAGCCTATTACCATACTAGCTGTTCCCTTCACCATTAGTCTGTACTCATTTCTTTCATCATTAATTTTCCCATTTATCCCTCAACAACTTGCAGCTGTAATGGTTAATTCAAATAGCTCAGTACAATAACTAAATCTGTTAATTAGAAAAAGGACTGCAAACTATTTTGAGATTTGATACAGGAGATCAATCATTCCTTAAATTAGTTTCTCTTCTCTGTTCTACAATACTCCAACCAAGTGGTTTTACTACTTTTTCTTCTCTGATATTATTTTATATTCAATATCAATTCTTTACATGTTTATGTAGTATTTGGCTTTAGAACATGTTGTCTTATTTTTTTCCTCTTTACAAGTGTTCTCGCTAATCTGTCTCCGCTATTCATTACTTACAGTCACTATAACAATGACTCTATGCCAGTTCAAGGATACTCATGGAGTAGAACTCATATACACAGATGCCACCTAGCTATCACCACACATAACTTAAATGCCTTAGAATGAAACTGTATATCAGACTGTTTATTCTTAGAATCATAAAATTTTGCTTTGCTTTCTGCTCTATTATTTATAAATCATTGAGTAATAGCATTAAAACTTTCAGCAAACAAATCGCTGAAAACAACCAAAGAGATCATTTTTTGTTTTCTTGCATAGGTTTTAAAGCAAAGATAAATTTATTAAAATATAAGGAAATATTTGGAATAGCAAGAGTCTTCTTCGTAAATGATGCTGAGAAAATTGGCCAATCACAGGCAAAATAATGAAAACAGTTCAATGATCTAAAACCACAAAATTAATTCATATAGAGCATTGAGTGTAAGATCTAAGATTATAATATTTATAGAACATATATATGATATGCTTAATCATGTTATTCTTAAGTGCTTCTTTAGGGAATCCAGTTCCAGTAAACAAAAACAGTGGGATTAGCTCTAAGACATTATTTGCACAGGAAATGAAACTGACAAAATTTAGAATTTAAAGGCTCTCTACAGAGAGCCTTTAAAAGGGCTTACACAAATTCTCCTTACTTTTAACTTAATCCTATACTAAGTTCCTCCCCGCAAGGGGAGTACCTTTCCTTTATCTTCTACTTTCCAGTAAATGTTTCTACTTTCTAATTCTGAGTCTGAACATTCTTGAAAATATTGAAGAACCTGGGAATTGCGATCGAACACAGAGACCAGGTGCCACTGCCGCTTCTGCCTCACCTGCATCAATAGTACTTGTGGGGGAATAAGGGCAATTAGTAGTATCAATAGAGAGTCAACTATCACTCAATGATCACCCTTCTGCTTGGTTCATGTTCATCACAACTTGAAAATGTCTGGAAGTATTAGGGCTAATAAAAAGGAAAAAAAAAAAGAAAAAAAGAAAGAAAGAAGAAGAAGGAGGGGGGGGGGGGGGGGGGGGGGGGGGGGGGGGGGGGGGGGGGGGGTGGGAAAAAACAAAAAAAAAAAAAAAAAAAAAAATCTGCCATGAATGGCATGACATTCTAGGGTTCCACCAGCCCTACAGAGTGGTTGTTAAACTATACCCAAGGTCTACCTGATACAGGTAATCTAATAAGATGTCCTTACCATCCGAAGATTTTGGGTGGTTCAGGCAGGGGTCAGTAATTGCTTTTTGCAGGGAAAAATTGTCAGTCCTCACCTCAGCCCAGGTTTCCCAGATTCTCCCCCACTCTCACAGAAGATAAGTACCAAAGAAGATGATATTAAAAAAAAAAAGAAAGCAGGCAAAACAACAACAACAAAACATTTGTTTTAGAAACTAAGAGAAACAAAGAAGAGAGAATCCCTAGGCTTGAAAGGAATGAATTGAAGTGGAATCCCTTTTTGGTCCCAGATCCTAAAGAACATGAGGACAGGACTGATAAAAGTGTTTAGTGATGTAGACAGGTACAGGGGGGCCACAGGTCAGTAAATTCTTGCCCTAAGGCTGTCCAAAATCACCCTTTGGAACCAGAAACCAAAACTTGATAAGACCTTCATCAACAATAGACCCTGAGGAGCTGGATCAACCTTTCTCTGCCCAGCCCTTAATCCAGTTGCATTCCAGGACAGAAGATCCAGCAGCAACAGAGGCCAAAAAAAGGGCGATTTTCAGAGAAGACCACTCCCAAAATCTCCCTGTGGAAACTGCCCTATCAACGGACTTTAATCAGGTTGAAGCCCCATAAGGGAGTAGCCCAGGAAGAAATGTATAAAAGCCTTCCTGACCAAAGGACAGTGTGCATATGCTGTCTGAGCCCATGTGCTGCTGGAGCCCACATGGCTGAGCACATGCTGTGCCCGAGCATGTGTGTCACCGGTATCTCCCCTCTTGAGAAGTGTACTATCTGTTCTACTGCACTGCTGGTCTACTCCTGAAAATTCTTTTCTGTGAGGAAGACAAGAACCCTGAGGAAACCCTGGGTAAGGCCTAGGACTGACTTGTCTTTTTATCACTTATTAGTCTGCCCAGCGGGTCCCGGGGTGGCAGAGGCGCCTGGGAATAAAGTGACCATATCTCTCCCCTTCCTGTCTCACATAAGCCACCTGTGAGGTCTACCTACATCATTTAGCTCTGACAGTTATGTCAGAATAAAGTTTCTTAAAGGAGCTCAGGTTGCAACTCAGTGGAGATATTCTACTAAGGGAATCCCTACCTAGCATAGATTTGGAGTACTTTTTACTGTATCTTTTGAAGAAGTTTTGATGCAGGTGGGCCTGATGGGTGGCTTATGTGAGGCCAAAAGGGGAGAGGGATGGTCACTTTCTCCCAAGCCGCCTCTGTCTCCCGAGACCCGCTAGGCAGGCTAAGGACTGATAAAAGGCAAGTCATCCCTAAGCCTCACCCAGGGTTTCCTCAGTGTCTTCCCTTGCAGAAAAAGAATTTTCAGGAGTCAACGAGCAGTGAAGTACAACAGGTTCTATTAAGGAGGTTTTAGGAAAGGGAAGGAGGAGGGAAAGTAAGAGAGAGAGAGAGTACACATCTCAAGAGGGGAGATGCGGGCAACACATGTTCTCGGGCACCGCATGTACTCGGCCATGTGGGCTCAGGCAGCATGTGTGCTCAGGCAGCATGTGTGCCCAGGCAGCATATGAGTGCCGTCCTTTGGTCAGGACAGCTTTTATAGATTTCTCCCCAAGGTACTCCCATATAGGTCTTCAACCTAGGTTGCCAGGACTATTGTCAAGGGGTGTAGACTTTGGGACTGGTCTTCTCTGAAAATCTCCTTTTTTTGACCTCTGTCCCTGCTGGATCTTCTGCCCTGGAATGTAGCTGGATTAAAGGATGGGAAGAGAAAGGTTGATCCAGCTCCCTCAAGGTTTGTTGTTGGTTAATGGGTCTCATCAAGTCTTGGTTCCTGGTTCCAAAAGGTGGCTTTGGACAGCCTTAGGGGAAGAATTCATTGCCGTGTGGGGACCCCCCAGTCTGCCTACCTACATCAGTTTCATGTTTGGAATGTCATGAGTTCAGGCTTTCCCCAGCGATCTGCAATAATGTGGAGAACTTGTCCTAGAGTTTTTTTTGTGAGAGATCAATTTAGTACTGAAAAGAAAAAAAAAAACATGGAGAACCTGTGCTTCTGGTTACAGTTGCCTGAGATTTTGCCATCATTAACCTTAATAGGAAGTTTGTACACTGTATAATTTTTTAGCAAGTTTGAGCTATAGACTGGTCCCTCCCCCACTGCAGCTTTTCTCTACTTATGGACCAAATCAGTGGGAAAACAGAGACCAGGCAGACACAGCAAGATCAAGACCTCTACAGAGCTGGATAATAGAACAGGGAGAAATATTAAGTGCATTATCATAAACATGTGGAAAACTTGAGCAGGTCAAAAGTGATAGAAGTATATTTTGCTCATACTAGAACCTTGGAGACCTGTAGATCTAGCAAAATATACAGCTCTCTGGTTGGACGGAGATTTGAAGCAGTATATTGTACAATGTCACAGTATTCCAGGCCTATTCTGATGTAGGTAGGCAGATAGGGAAGTGCCCTCATGGCAATGACCTTTCCAGGAATGCAAATACTAACCCTAAGGCTGTCCTGACTCACCTTTTGGAAAGGGGAACTAAGGCCTGATAAGGCTTTACCTGGAGTCAAGAGACCCAGGGAAGGCTGGATCTCCTCCAAATCTCTCTCACCTGACCCTTCAGAAATGACAACAAAAGACAGGAAAGGAATTTCAAAGAAGATGATCAACCACTCCCAACACTATTCCCCTTCTCCCAATCCCCCTAGGCAACCACCCTAGCAAGAACTTAAACTTAGGTAAAAGCCCCTCATGGGGAAGTTTGGGGAAAAATATCTATAAAAGCCACCTTGACCAAAGGAAGCATGCATATGCTTCCTGAACCCATGTGTTGCTTGAGCCCACCTGGCCTAAAACATGTGTCACCCGCATCTGCCCTCTTGAGAAGTATACTCTCTCTCACTTTCTCTCCATCTCCTTCTTAAAAACATCCATAATAAAATCTGTTCTACTTCAGTGCTTGTCTCCTGAAATTCTTCTTCAGAGAGGCAAAGACAAGAATCTGCAGCACCTAGGTGAGGTCTAGATTTCCCAGCCCTTGGGCGGCAGAGGCCTCAGAGAAGCCAAAGGTGTGTGTGTGTGTTTGTGTGTGTGGGGGGGGTGCACTGACATCAGTTCCATCTCCTCTAGCAAGGGAACTTGTTAGCATAGCCCAAACTTATCCTCCATTCCAAAAGCCTCTTAAGTGACCAAAGACCAAGACAGCAGCAAGATCATGGAAAAGGTTTTCTCTCCAGACACTTTTAATACCAAAATTGGTAAGTTTTGCTGTTTTGTTCAATTCTTGGACTTAGAAGGAAATGCATTTGATTCAGAACATAAAGAACCCTTTTGTTCTAGGACCACAGGCTATTAACAGCCTAACCAGTGGATTGGGGTGATACACCTATGAAAAGGTTTCAATGATGACCTCAGCTGCAGGTAACACCTATCATAAAGTTTTAAGTTTGTGCAAAGAGGTTTTAAAGGTGTTCTGGTCTGTTCTGTCTCAGATAAGGAGTTTTGATACTCTTAGTGCTTTCAAGCAGAGTGTAGACTTCGCTGCACTTTGCTGGCCTAGAGGCAAAGGGCACAATCATTTCAATCTCAGGTCTAACAGAAAAGCTGGTTGAAGTTCTTGCTTCCAATGTGAAGAATGTTTTGAAATTTACCTCTGTGTTTATTAAGAAAACAACAGAAGTTGGATGGGTTCTGGTACAAAAGATAGTAACCCCAATTATATCCTTGGTTTAGAAACTGAAGGGTTATAGCTCTAGGGGGAAATTCAGATGCTGTCAAGGTGGATCCTGGCCCTGGCTTGTTTAAGGTTTTCAAGGGTGGGGATATAAGCAGTTTACAGGTTTTTAGCAGAATGGCTTCTAATGGAAACCCCAGGTGCAGTGCACAGGTTTGCTGTTTGGTGCATAGGTCTCACACTAAAAAACATTCACAAGAGTGAGTCTTCAGGTCTAAGCCAGGAGGCGGTATAATCCCATCACACCACAGAAAGGTTCTTTTCTATTCCCAGTAACGTTGAAGAAAAGGTTTCTGCTTTTAGTCACTGGTTAGTGATAGCCCCCAAACCCAGGATGGTTTTGAGCCCTATGAGAGAAATGGCTTCTAGGAGTGGGGGAACATGCAGCTATCAGGCTTCTAAGTGGGGGAGATTCTAATGACCCCACCCCAGCGGTGTGCACCAGGCATAAGGAACCCTCCCAGGTCTAGAACCCTCCCAGGTCGTGATTGTTAGCCATCAAATCCAAACCATGTCACAAGAATCCAAAGCAGGGACTTTCTGCTCAGATTCACGGGTCTGCAAATTACTAGAAGGGGACATTCCCCAGGTGAAAGTACTGTTTAGAGGACAGTTTTCAGATCATGGTGTAATCTTGGGAATATATCTCCAGCTCAGTTCTGTTGTGTGCTTGTTCTGGACTCAGGTTCCCAGAGACAAGGAACTTTGAGTAGGTTGGGCACAGGGCAGCAGCTGCAGTACCCCCAGTTTACCTTTGTCCCAGGAGGACAATCCTCAGGTCTGCTCAGGACTGAGTTATTCAGGACAGACGGGCATCACACAATTTGGTTTCAGAATACCCAGGTGGAAAAGGAGTTTGCTCAGGTGAATTTCACAAGCAGCGTGTCAGATTTTCATGAGTTCTTAGAGATTTCTCAGATAGTGAAGGTACAAGCATTTTTCCATCTTTAACTCCATGATAGCTGAGGTGCAGGCAGGGCTAATGTCCAGCTAATGGCAAGGCACTGAACATAGGAATCTCACCTCCGTGCATAGGGCTGTGGTTGGAGTCTAAGGAAACCAAGACGGGATGACAGGAAGTGCTGGGGTACAGTTGGGAAGCCCAGCGACATGTACCAAGCACAGAGATCTTGTCCATGCACATGTGACCATAACTAGAGCCTGGAAAAGAGTACACAGGACAGAGAGCATCACAGGGATAGGACCCGGCTATCATTCACAGCAGGCAAGTAGACTGCGAATGACAGGACAGGGAAGTTGTTCATGGGACCAGGAGGCAACAGGAGCAGAACAAATGACGTTGCTCATGGGTAAAAGAGAGGCCTGGATATCTGAGGAGGGACCTGGAATTATCTACCTTTTCTTATACTAAACTAACTTTCAGTCTTCTGAATTTCATATGCAAATCTTTCGTACCATTCTCAAGAACCCATCAGTACTGGAAATCCACTTTTCCGCTAACAAGTATAGTGGTAGGATATTATCAAGGGAAACTGAACTTTGTGGAGTCTTTTATATACTGATTACCACCTTTTGTCTCTGCAGAATTTCTTCTCCATGGAGGCGCTCAGCCTGCTGGAGCTGCAGTTATTTGGACTCATGTAACCTAGTTCTGCCTGTATAAGGGGTATGTACACCATCACACTTTGGGTCTTGATAAAAATGGTAGACAGTAATTTTATCTATATTTCTCTCTGTTTGCTAACACTTTCTGAAACCCTTTGCAAAGCCCATCATGACTAGCTGTATGTCAAAGAGGAAGGAAGATCTTAGACATGGGGCTTGATTTCTAAATCCCTTAACAGTGTGACTTAAATTATATTATCAGTGGGAAAGGCAGTTTTCATCAATATTCTTGATATATTTTTATAAGGATTTAAAGGAATTATACTTGCAGACTTGTAACCACAAAGTTAGTTTGAAGTCAGGGTACTCAACTAATTAAAATGAAATTTTCAGTAAAGCTGAACCACTCAGACACTGATCTATGTGTCCCTGACATCATGTTATCACCTTATGATAACACTAACCAGAGAATCCACAAACCATACATAAATGACTATTTAAGCTATAATTAAGGTGGGGAGCAAACTATGTAGTTTATTTAAACTCATTTGAAAGCGACACAACTGGAATAATGAGTCAAGGTAAAAATCCAGAACTTGAGGAAAGTAATTTGATTACGCCTAAAAGGGTTTAAGTACCACCACTAGAGAGTGTGAAGCCCGTGGGTACTCCTTTTAATTCTATATTGATTTTGTAACAACCAAAGAAATCAGGGTGTCGTCACAACGGTCTGATCCCACTGCTGCTTGAGAGTCAATGAAATGAGGCACACAGAAAAACAGCTTTATTGGTTTGTAGAGAAAGAGCTTTAGTAACAATTATCCCACAGGTAGGAAGACTTTTCATCAAAGTAACAATCTTTACTGAGATGTCACCAAAAAGAGTTGCTTGCTTTGGTGCTAGAAAGAAAAGTAAGAGGTTGCTTGGCAGCACCAGAGGGCTCCAGAATGAGCAACAGAGTCCCCGCCTGGGCAGCTCTACCCTGAAGCAGACTCATCTCTTCTACAAACCTACACAAAGTAAGGCTTTGACTTTTGCAATGTCTTTAGGCTTTGGGGAGGGGATGGATAAACTGTACAAACTGCTTGCTTTTTAGGCTTTAAGGGCAAGGGCCTTTTTCTCTGTCTAATAATGATCTTTGTACCATTTTCAGGGGCCTGTTTTTAGTATAGTTAGAAAACAAAATAGGACTGTAGGTCAAAAGAACTATACAAGAGCTCCTTGTATAGTTTCTACTAATCCTAACTGTCCATTCCTGACTCTTCAGCATTACAATATTCCTAAGGCTCTGTCTCCTCTACTAAAAGCCTCAGCCCAGAAATAAAATAATGTGACTTTTCCCACTCCAAATTTGCCCAAATATTACAATCTGACAGGACTTGTTAACTCTTTCAAATCTACAAATCTCAAGGCAAGTCTGTTTTTTGCTTTCAGAAAGTTCTTTTAAATTTAGGGGTAGGGGCAGACATGGGGCAGAGCTGCTACTGGCTCTCCCTGTGACCAGCCGCTCACGAGGCGCCTGGGGAGGATGGTGGGTTCTAGCCCTGGCCCACCACCCCAGCAGAGCCTCGCAACAAGCCAGATGATCCCCCACTCCATGAGGGCCTCCATTTTCCACATCCGGACTTTCTCTCGTCAGAACTCAACCCAGCAGACCAGCCTATCACAGCCCGGCTCGTGCGGCTGCAAGCGGGCCGAGTGGTTCATCAATAAATGCTGGACTTAGAGATGCCTACAAGAGTATGCTACCTGCAAGGCAGAGCCTGGCAAGATACCCGTGTTGTATTTGATATGCCAAATACCAGTAACAATTATAGACCTCATTCGGAATGGATTGAGGCTCTTTATGTTGCTGGAGCAAGCAGATGCCTTTGGGCTCTACTAACATGAGACAGGACATATGGAGATGTTACTGGAGTGCGCTCGAGCAAATCGATGATGAATGGGAAGACAGTGACAGACAGACAGTGACAGGGGGAAAAGAGCACAAAGAGCCTGGGTTATTTCACCACATTTGTGCAATCAGAGCTACTTTAGACTATGCTGACAGAATGGCAGTTGCGAAGCATTTAGGAAATTATCTATACAGGATATTCTCTGTAACTGGAAAGCATAAAAAAGAGAAAGAGAGAATGAGAAATAGCAAGGGGAGGAGAGTACAGGTAAAGAAAAAGAAAGCCCTTGGTGATACATGTGAGACTTTTATGGAATTAACTGAGTTCTGACCCAGCTCTGTGAGTGGGAGAACTGGAGAGGAGGAGAAAAGCGGTTTGGAGAAATGATTGTGTGTGTAATGAAATGAATCTCCTCTAATGTTTTTTACGAGACACAATTAAGTGTTGCAATTCCATTTTAATTACGTGCAAGCACTGGTCCATGCTTTAATAAATGTAAATTTCTGCAGTCTTGGTCATTTGAGCCAAGGGGTTTCTAAAGGTTACATGTATTATTTTATTTGTTTTTAAGTTATTATTTATCTTGGTTTTGCTCTCTTTCACAACTTTAAAGAGTGAGGAACACCTCCAAAATCAGGATTACTCACTGAGAAGGAAAACAATACACACACAAACACACACACACACACACACACACACACACACACACACACTGGGACAATCAGGCTTATGAAATGGTAGTAAATATTGTACTTAATTTTCTCATACTTACCAAGCCATCTTTAGCGTTCCCCTCTCTTGATTTAAACTTCCTAATTTTCTTTCTAACTCTGGACCCCAGGAATCCTTTACTTATTTTTAGATCATTTTTAACTTCTAAGGGGAAATTCCTTTTGCTTCTTTAAAATGTAAATCTTTTCCAAAGGTTCTTGCCAGTTTTACAGTTCAGGACTATTTTTTCTCAGGGATTTAGGACTCAAGGCTTTGAAAAGTAATAATCATTTAGGAAGACAACAGTCTTCTTGTATTCTCTAACTAGGAAAGGTAGGAGATTAAATTAGTGGGAGTTTGACTAAATCGTAAAACTTGCCTGTCAGGAAAAAAATGTACTTTTCCTTTGGGAATGACCATTAGTAAAGACAGAATCCCTGGAATTGTCCTATCACAGCCATGAATAAAATCTCACCTGCTCTAGCAAGCTCCATTCCTGAGTCCCTGGCATCCCAGCTCAGGAGATTGCAATTCATCCTCTGCCTCTCCTCGCCTTGCCTCGCCTAGTGTTGCCTTGCCTCACCTACCCTCGCCGGCCTCTCCTCCCTGGCCTCTTTTCCCCCTCCCCCCCCCTCTCCTCCCATCTCTCCTCAGTTGCACATCCCTCTCTTCCCCTCCCTCCCCTCTCCCTCCCCTCTCTCCTCAGTTGCACATCCCTCTCTTCCCCTCTCCTCCCCTCTCCTCCCCTCCTTTCCCCTCGCCTCTCCTCCTCTCTGCTCTCTCTCCTCCCTTCCCCTCCCATCTCCTCCACTCTCCATCCCCTTCCCTCCCCTCACCTCAATTCCTCCCTCCCTTCCCTCTCTTTCCTTCCCTTCCCTTCCCTCTCTTCTCCTCTCCTCCTCCACTCCTCTCCCTCTCCTCTGCTCTGCTCTGCTCTGCTCTGCTCTGCTCTGCTCTCCTCTCCTCCTCCTCTCCTCTCTCTCTCTCTCCCTCCTCTCCCTCTCCTCTCTCGCTCTCTCTCCTTCCTCTCCTCTGCTCTCTTCTGCTCTGCTCTGCTCTGCTCTCTCTCCTCCTCCTCCCCCCTCCCCTCCTCCTCCCCTCTGCTATCCTTCCCTTCTCCTCATATGGTCCCTGAGCACCTCCAGGAATAATTCCTGAGTGAAGAGCACTCAGGAATAATTCCCTAAAAGCAAAGGACTGGAGAAGAGGTGGCTGAATTCAGCAGAAACTATTTGAGGAAAAATAAGGGAGGGAAGAGAACGAAGGAAGCAGTAGGCGGTTAGCTTATAGGTTCTTTTAAAGTAGGAAGCACAGAAAAAGATGGAAATCCTTTTAGATTTTCTAGCTAGGAGGATGAATGAGTACTCTGCATTTGGTTTAAGATAAGCAAAATTGTAAATAAAGAGCTTGGGGAAGAGCAGGATATTTGAGAGGATTATCTTTTACATATCCTGAACTCTTTCACAAGAATTTTTCTGTGACTTCTCCCTGCCCATTTTTCTCTCACTCAATGCCAATGTATTAAGATGGGGCTTTTGAAATTATATGAAGACTTTTCAGGCCTGAAGGAAAAGTTTTGAGCTGCTTAATTATTTGACCATATTTGAACACACTCTATAAACAAGTTCTACATTCTTTTTTTTTTTTTTTTTTTTGCTTTTTGGGTCACACCCGGCAATTCTCAGGGGTTTCTGAGTTCTACATTCTTAGCAATAAATTAATAATGTACATTTTACATTAAGTAAGAAAAGCTATCAATCAAAAATGCAACAAGAAAATATTTTTCTTCTGAGTGAAATTAGTCAGAAGGAAAAGGACAGATATAGAATGACTGCATTCATTAATAGGATATAAATAGATACCAGTGTTTTACTAAATATGGGAAATGGTAATGGCAGATTAAAACTCACCACTGAATATACACAAAGAGACTTAAGTGATAAACTCTAAATATCTGCAGGGCTAGCCACAATGTGTAAAATAAGAGGGAGAGAGATGCAGAGACAGAGAGAGAGAAAGAGAGAGAAAGAGAGGAAACTGGGGTACCTGCTATTAAGGCGGCGGGGCGGAGGGGAAAGGGTACATTGGTGGTGGGAAATGGGGCACTGGTGGAGGGATGGGTGCTGGAATACTGTATTACCAAGAACCAATTATGAACACCTTTGTAATTGTATGTTTCCACGGTGGTATAATAAAAAATTTAAAAAAAAGAAATATTTTTTCTTTTTAGGAGGTCTCTCAAGAAGTGCTCCAGCAGACTTTGGTTTGCCAGAAGTTACTGAGGTCACCCAGTAGTCACTGAAGGATAACAGGGATACATCACAGTTGACCGAATTACCTATGAGGTGCTGTGGATCAATACCAGGGCTCAGCCACATTCATGGCCTGAGTCAAGCCATGTACCCATATTCCTATAATGTTTCTGCTCCCAGGAGAAAGATTAGAAGTGACTATTCACCAATTTAGAATGTGGCTTCTGGGAGTCAGAGCAAGAGTACAGCAGGTATAGTGTTTGCCTTGCATGAGGACAGTCCGGATTCATCCCCGTCATCAATCTGATCCCCAAGCTCCGCCAAGAGTAATTCCTGAGTGCAGAGGCAGGAGTAACTCCTGAGCATTGATGGGTATGATTCACCCCAAGAAATGTGACTTCTGATATTCTATATTCTTTCTAACCAGAGTTTTGAAGGCAAACATTTTCATTGATATGCACAAATATATAAAATTCAATGGAGATTAGATTGATAGAAATATAATACATTTAATATGAATGCTTTACCTATATTATGTAGTCAAAGTAATATTAAAAGGTCAAAAGAGTAAATATGCATCCATAAATTAAGACATTTATTTTGTTAATTTTTTAGTACCTAAATATGCTGTTTTATTATTGAACTTAGCTATTTTTCAGATTGTATATTTCCGTGAAGGAAAGTTTATTATGTAGCCAAGTTTTCCAGAGTTTCTTTTAAAAGTATATGCTTTCTTTTATCAGATTTGATCAATCGTTCCCTTGTAACTCAGGCTTAGTCCCTGTTTGCTCATCCTCTGGCCTTTACCCCTTTTGCACATCTACTTGCTCAGCAGTAAGGAAACAGCATACACTGTTGGCAGTCTGCCACAATTCAGCAGCACTAACCTATAATGCATGAAGACAACACTCTGACAAATACACAGAGTATGAGTTGACTAATATTTTCTGCCTTGTACTCAGTATGCCTTGATGACTTTGAAAACTAAACTTTTCTCCCCTTCTAGACTAGGATTCTAATTTCGGTATAATGGGACTTGAACTTCCCTCCAGCCTTTTAAAATATTCAAGGGAGGCATAAAAGAAAGAGTACAGAGACATTCACTTTTTATTACTCAGTATGATGAGGGTATTGTATTATATACACACAAATGTAAATTCCTTCAAAAC
>JAJIBD010013183.1:0-17008 GCA_021461705.1 Cryptotis parvus | reverse complement strand
AAGAGTCACTTAATCATGAAACTTTTCTGTTGTGCATTTTGGGTCATAGTTGGTGCTGCTGGAGGAAGTTATCCCAGCAGTGCTTAGTGCTTAGTGAGCGTGCAGTAGCAGGGCTCAAACCTCGGCCTCCCACATGCAAAACCTGCAATCAGCCCTTTTGGTTCACGCCTGGCAGTGCTCATCACTTACTCCTGGCTCTGCACTCAGGAATTACTCCTGGCATGCTTGGGGGTCTGGTGTGGGCTGCTAGAGATCAAATCCAGGATCGAACCCAGGTTGGCCATGTGCAAAGGAAATGGCCTACCTTACCTGTACTATCTCTCCAGCCCCTGGCATCAGTCCTCTGAAATATCTCTCAGGTCCAATAGTTTTCTAATGCTGCTTCTTATAGCCACTTAATGGCAGCTCATCAGAGTGGTCCAGCCTATCTAAAGTCAACCAGTTTTTGGAGTTGAACAACAGTACAGAAGGCGCGACAGACAAACAGGCTCCAGAGGGGCCAGAGAGCTGGTACAGCGGGGAAGGCGCCAGCAGTGAAGGGGCCCTCGGTCTCATCTCCAGGACCACATGCGCACCCCTGCTCTCGGAACTGAGGGACCAGAGAGATGCAGACAACCCCAGTCCCATCCCAGGTACCAAAATCAGTCCCTCATGCACTGCCAGTCAGAATATCCCTCCCACAGGGCCAGATGTAACTCAGAAGATGCCTCTCCCTTCTGAAAAATGTGCTGCTGACAATTAGAATTCCTTATTGGCTGTGCAGGCAACACCTGCTGATGCTTCAGATCTGGTCAGGACTGGGAACGTCGCCGCACACCTCACGCCCAGTCCGGAATCAACTCTGAAAACTACACTGGTCATGAAACCAATGTTCTCCTAAGAACTGACTATCTGCCCAAAGGAGAATCTGAAAAATTCAGGATAAGTGATAGGTTTTAACTAAAAGTAACTAGAGGATCTTACAGATAATCAGCGGGAACAGGATTATTCTATATACCCCAGAATTATCCTAGCCAAACTGACTTAAGTCCGCCACTCAGAAACACTGTAATAATCTAATTAAGCACCCAGCAGCACGAGACTGCTGGGGCAGTCCTGACAAATGGCTGAGTTCTAATTTTGTCTTCAATTCGTTTTTGTTTTGTTTTGGGTCCACATCTGATTGTGCTCAGAGATCATCTCTGGCAGAGCCCAGGTGGAAAGGAAAGAAGCCAGGTTGGGTGCACGTAAGTCACGCATGCCCTATCTGCTGCACTTGGAGACTCCATGTGCAACCTGCGACACTCAGATCCAAGGAAGGGACTTGTGCTCCTGTCCTGGAAAAGGGGATACTTTCACATCTAACCACTCAGAACAGTGTGGTTAAGTTTTTCAGAAAAGAGGTGGAACACTTTTCTGGGAGCGAGGAGGGTAGCAGTAACACCTGGTGGTGCTGAGGGGACCATACAGTGTTGGGCATCTAACCAGGGCTGACCACAAGCCAATTTATTTCTGTACTATTCTTCTGGCCCCAAGTGAGAACATTTTACTGCCTTATTAAACTCTAAAGATTATACGTGATCAAAAAGATAAATGCCATTGTTCTGTCACCTTGAACTTAATAAAGAAAGCAGGGGTGTGTGAGCGTGTGCCAGTGAGCATGCGCTTGCAAGCGTATAGTGTTTCACGATCAAGCTACAACCAGGATGGTAAGACGTCTTATTCTGCTATCTCTACAGACAAAATATTTTGGAACAGATCATCTCATTCACATTTTTGGTTCCCTAAAAGCAGCAAATTCAGGAGCCAGAGTGATAGTAGAGTGGGTAAGGCATTTGCGTTGCATTCGGCCAATTCTAGTTTGATCCCTGGCACCCCATACACTCTAACCCTTGAGCTAGGTCCCTGGTTTCCTGTTGTCATTGGAGGGCGGAGGGCAGGGACACCCAGCTGTGGTCAGGCACCTTATGGCACTGCAGTGTAATAGTGATGCTGGGAACCAAACTGGAATCAACTGCATGCAAAGTAAGCATCTTTTTTTTCTTTTTTGGGTCACACCGAAATGCTCAGGGGTTACTCCCTGGATCTGCACTCAGGAATTACTCCTGGCGGTGCTCAGGGGACCACATGGGATGCCGGAGATCGAACCCAGGTTGGCCGCATGCAGGGCAAACACCCTACCTGCTGGACTATAGCTCCGGCCCCAAGCATCTTTTTTTTGGCGGGGTGGCCAACCCAGATGTGCAGGGCTGTGCTGAGGATCACGCCTAGGAGGGGCAAGAGGGCCACATGGGTCCGTGGAACTCAGGTCAGCTGCCTAAAGTGGACTTGGATGCATGAAAGGCAAGTATTTTTTTTTCTTTTGGTCACACCACCCGGCAATGCTCAGGGGTTATTCCCTGGCTCTGCACTCAGGAATTACTCCTCGCGGTGCTCAAGGGACCATATGGGGTGCCAGGGATCAAACCCAGGTCGGCCACGTGCAAGGCAAACGCCCTACACACTGTATTATTGCTCTGGTACAATCTTTTTTTTCTTTTTTTTTTGAGGAAGTTCAGAGGGTCCTTCCAAGCAGTGGGCGGGTACCATGCAGTGCTGGGGCATGCACATGCCAGGCATGTGCTCCAATTCTCCGGGCTCTGCTAAGCAAATTTAGGTGGGTGGATAAATTGGATCAATTAATTATATGATGATGATACATAAACATAGATTTAAAAGGCTGTACACTTGAAACCTATTATAAACCAATGTTCATTCAGTTTGGGGGGGGGGGGATAGCTAAGGGGCCAGGGAGCTGGCTCCTGGAGTGCATGCTAACACGTGGAGGTCTGGTGGTTCCCAATCTGTCCACGGGGTACATCTAGAGAACTACAGCACCCTCAGGCGGCACAGCAGGCCCAGTACACTGAATGTGACCTCCAGAATCTGAACACGGCTGCTGAGGCCCAAAGAACAATGACACTAAAGTTATAAAACGAATAAACTAGCTCCTCATTCACACTCGCTTTTACATATTTTCAGTAACATCTGGCTAGCAGCACTAGTCCAAGCTTTGCGTATTGTTTGTTTTTGGCGGATTTACTTTTCCGGTTTTAGGGCTACACCTAGCAGTACTCCTAGCTCTGCACTCAGGGCGGACCATATGGGAGGCAAGGGATCAAAACCAAGTCAGCTGCATGCAGGGCAAGCGCCCTATCTACTGCACTGTTCTCGCCTATGCTTATTGTTTTTGTATGATTTCCATGAATTTTTCTGCTTCTTAAAAAAAAGCTCCTCTGCTGTAATACTCGAATGTTCCCTCAAATTACTACGTATCAAAAACAATCCTGGGGCCGGAGCAGGTAGGGCGCTTTGCCTTGCACACGGCCGGCCTGTGCCAGCCCAGGTTCGATCCCTGGCATTCCATATGGTCCCCAAGCACCGCCAGGAGTAATTCCTGAGTGCAGAGCCAGGAATAACCCCTGAGCATTGCCGGGTGTGACCGCCCAAAAAAAAAATCCCAACTCTAGGTACTTCCTGATCTCAATCTACTGAAGCTGTGAACCGTGAGAAATCACTGACAAAGGGGGCCAGTAGAGATGGTACAAGAGCAAGACACTTGCTCATGAGCCACACTGTATAGTCTGAGCCCTGTGAGGAGTGATTCCTGAGAAAAGTCAGCAAGCAGAAAGCCCTGTGAACATCTGGGTATGACCCAAAACAAGGGAAAAAAAAAAAAAGGGAATGAATCACTGGTCCTTAACCCACCTGACCCTTTTTCTGTTGGCTGTTCGTGAAAGGGCAGGGCAGCATATGGTTCTGGGATCAAACCCAATATGTATGTACTCAAACCACCCTACCAAGCCCGTTCCTAAAGGTTTTTATTAATGAGACCACACAGTACCGGGGACTGGACCCAGGTCTCCAAGCACACGCGCGTGTACTCCAGCCATTTGAACTATCTAAGGATGCTCCCACCCCCTCACTAAATATAGTCTTAACTTCGGTGCTAAATGAAGGCCTTTTCCTTCCATCTTTGTGGCCATACCCAGTGGCGTTCAGTGGTGTTAGAGGACCAATCAGTGCAAAAAGTCAATTCTAGGTCTTATATATTCATGCCTAAAGCATCAATTCTAGGTCTTATATACTCATGCCTAAAGCACCAAACTGGTTCTTTTACGCTACTTGTTCAAAATCTTTAATAGCCACAAAATAAAACCGAAACTCCCAATCAGATTTTAGACTCTCTAATACCTATTACATAATCATTTAAGTCTTGGGAGTGGAAATGCTTGATACCCCTTTACCACAGAGAATTCCATTTGTGAAACAATCCGTTCTTGGGGCTGAAGTGATAGCCCACCGGTAGGTCATTTGCCTTGTATGCGGCCAGACCATGGTTTGATCCCCCGGCATCCCATATGGTCCCCAAGCACTGCCAGGAGTAATTCCTGAGTGCAGAGTCAGGGGTAGCTCCTGAGCACTGCCGGGTGTGACCCAAAAAGGCAAAAAAAATAAACAAACAAATAAATAAGATTTAAAGAAAATTTTTATTATAGAGTTCATGACTCTATAATAAAAATGAAGAGGCAGGCCGGGAGCGATAGCCCAGCGGGTAGGGCGTTTGCCTTGCATGCGGCCGGCCTGTGCCGGCCCAGGTTCGATCCCCGCATCCCATAAGGTCCCCTGAGCACCGCCAGGAGTAATTCCTGAGTGCAGAGCCAGGAGGAACCCCTGAGCATCGCCCGGGTGTGACCCAAAAAGAAAAAAAAAAAAAGAAGAAGAGGCAAGGGGATGGTGACCATACCCAGTGGTACTAAGGGACCAGGAGGTGCAGAGGGCGGAACCAGAGATGGGATGTGAAGAACAAGGGTCTTCAGTAAGGAGGGCTTACCTGCCACGCCTCTGCAGTCTTTCCCAGTAATCCCTAAGAGAATCCCTTCCCGCACCCTTCAATCACGTAACACTGTATTTACTCATTTCTGGCACCTAAACATCATCTTTGTCTTTAAATATATGTTCTGTCTCCTCCTAGACACTGAGCAACCTGAGGTACGTTAGCTCAATGTCTACCTGTCTCCTTCAGCCTCTGTGCCTAGAAGATTCACGTGTTGGCGAAACAAAGGAATCCGAACCCCGGGAGACAGCCCAACAGATGGAGCACATGGTTGCCACATGGAGGGCCTGGCACCATCAGACGCGGCCCCCAAGTCTTGCTCTTCAAACACTGTGTCCCTCTGAATATGTATTTGCTGTCTGCTTCTCTGATTGCCTACTTCCAGTCTGGAGAAACCTGTGTTTTCTACTGAACACACCTTTTTTGGGGGGCTCTTTGGGTCACACCTGGCGATGCTCAGGGGTTACTCCTGGCTCTGCAATCAGCAATGATTGCTGGCAGTGCTCGGGGCCACACATGGAGCACCGGGATCGACCCCAGGTCGACCAAGTGTGAGGCAAATGCCCTACTCCGCTGTACTATAGGTTCGGCCCCTGAACACACACTTTTCTTTTCCTTCACTTTTTTTTTTGATGGTTATTGTTGTTGCTGCTGGGCCCCACCCAGTGGTGCTCAGGGCTTACTCCTGGCTCTGTACTCAGGGATCTCTCCTGGTGGGCCAGGAGAATCATATGGGGTGCTGGTGATCAAACCTGGTCAGCTGCACGCATGACAAACGCCCCTACCTGCTGTACAATCACTCCGGCCAATCCCTTCACTTAGGAGTAAGTTTCAATAAAAACTATCTTGCTTCATCCAAAGAAAACGTCTTATTTTCTCTGCTGAAAAAGCTCCGAGTGCATGACACCTAGGTGTTTGGTTAAGTACAAAAGCTCCATCTTTTTGTACCTCAGACCCCCACTGAACCATCTCTGTGATGCAGACTGGAATAAGAGTTTCCAAACTGGGGTCCAGAGTGATAGCACAGCAGGTAGGGCGTTTGTGAACAACCCGTGTTTGATTCTCCGGAATCCCAGATGGTCCCCGAGCACCACCAGGAGTAATTTCTGAGTGCAGAGCCAGGAGTAACCCCTGAGCATTGCCAGGTATGACCCAAAAAAAAAAAAAAGTTTCTAAACTGTCATTTAAATCAAATAAAGCAAATGATTTTTCTAGCGGAAACTGACCACATTTCTGTAAGGAATAAATCGATATCACTTTGTACACCTTATTTGCAACGTGCATGAACTGGTTATTTTCATTTTTTCCAATGACCTTTTATCCTGTTTCACATTTCACTGAAACTTTTTTTTTTTCTTTTTTGGGTCACACCCGGCAATGCTCAGGGGTTGTTCCTGGCTCTGCACTCAGGAATTACTCCTGGTGGTGCTCAGGAGACCATACGGGCTGCCTGGGAATCGAACCCGGGTCGGCGGTGCAAGGCAAATGCCTTACCCACAGGACTATTGCTCCGGCCCGCCACTGTAACATTTCAACAGGAAATAAAATGGCAGTAAGTCTCAAATACGGAAGAGAAGTTTGTTAAAGGTAACATAAGTGTTGGGAAAATTCTGTCCACCGTGTTTTCCTGTGATTTAGGATAACGCAAGCAGTCATGTCGGTGGTAATACAGTCGAGGCCAGCATGTACTTTGAGGCTGCACCATCTAAATCACTGGTAAAAGGGTCAAGTGTGTACTGCGAGGGACTTCAAAAGAGGAAAATCCGAGTACAGATGGAAACATTCCAGGTGGGATGACTTGAAGAAACAGACTAAAACCGTCTTTTTATCATGAGTAGTAAGACCAGAGCTCCTGAGTCCACATTCAAGATTAAGTTTAAATGTCAAGAAAAATAGACACACAGACGCCATGGTTTGGTATCTAAGTCAGAAGAGAGCAGTGTCCACAAGAGCTGTCCCCCACATCGTCCCATGCGCGCTCCTTCTCAGGGACAGCAGCAGCTTTGTCAATGACACAGATGAAGAGGGCTCGAGGCTCTGGCCATTTAACATTTTAATTTGGGGAGCGCGTGAAAGAGGAAACATAAGTTGCTCTGTGCCTTCCCCCAATCCCTATAGCCTTGGGGACTGGCCAGGCCAACCAAAGTGGAATCCAGATCAATTGGGACGTTGGGCTCCCCGAGGAAAGAGGGGCAGATCCGCAACAGAGCAGAAACAGTGAGTTATCTGTGTGAAAAAGTACAGAAACTGCAGGTGAGAACTTGCATCAATCCTGATAGTAATCTGGGACAAAGGAAGAGGAAGAGGAAGAGGTGGTAGCAGGAAAGAGCCAGACACTACAGCCTGAATCATTTGGCTTCTTTCAGGGTTAGTGGGAAAGATAAGAAAAAGCAGATTAGCAGCAAGGACCAAACTACAACAAAGGATGAAGTTCCCAACAACTCTGGTGCTTATTACTACTTGGCATGCTCTGGGACTCAGCTCAATTTTGAGGCAAACTTGCCACTTCTAATTACAGGTTTTCTCCCTGCACTTTAATCAGGACACACAAATGTACCCAGGAGGTGTGAGTGCTACGATCAATAGTTTGTGCCTAAGTCCCTGGGCTCAGGGTTTTTTGTTTTTTTTTTTTGCTTTTTTTGGGTCACACCCGGCGTTGCTCAGGGGTTTCTCCTGGATCTGCACTCAGGAATTACTCCTGGCGGTGCTCGGGGACCATATGGGATGCCGGGATTGAACCCGGGCGGCATGGGCCAGCAGCGTGCAAGGCAAACGCCCTACCCGCTGGGCTATCGCTCTGGCCCCTGGGCTCAGTATTTAGCTATATGAGAAAATGATTCTTCTGAAACTAAATTTGGAAGACAATACATGGTGTTGAAAGGATTATGAATAAAAAGCATAAAAATGACATGTGGATCAGGATTCTAAATGCCCCAGCTTTTGCCAACAAGTAACCAGCACCAAAAAAAAAAAAAAAAAAAGGTAGGGATTCTAGTTTCCAGAAGGCAAAACCAAAGCACACACTGCATGGCCTGTGGCCTGTACCCGACACCCACCCTCAATCCAAGAACCCAGCCCCACTCTGCTGTCAGATAGTTACATAGAGGTCATGTCATTGAGGGCGTGGTCCAGCTCCTCGCTAATGGCCTTGTACTTCAGTTTCTGGGCATAGAGCTCATCTGGGCAGGCACAGGAACCACGGGGAGGGACGAGGGACAGAGTGAAAGGTACCAGAAGCAGATGAAGAGAGGGAATCGTTAGAAATTAGGGAAGCGTGGCTGTGGTTCTAATACCACAGTTAAGAGAACATTTTTACTGACAGCCATAGCTAGCCATTTACAGATCCGATGTCCCCAGGGCCATCTGGCTTCTCAATAGCTCTGACCAGAGAAGGGCTGAGAATGTGTACTCAGACATGACTGGTAATTCCTGTTAGGAAAGGTACACCTACTGCCCCCCGTAAGTCCTTCCCTCAGTACTGCTCAGTTTACCAAAAAGCAGGAGTACGGGCTCAGTACTGCTAGACACATCTCCTCCACCTCACCAAATGTGATGGCGATCCTGGCTCCTGGGCTCTACAGCTTGTCTCCACAAATTCTCCCGAAGACTATCCTGCTACTCTTTTCAACGAAGCCTCTGGGCGTTACCAAAGAAAAATACACTTTCCTTGAGAGAATGGACCGTGTTCTCCAAATGCGGGAAAGGATAGCACTGGTCAGCTGAGACAAGGTTATGCCTCTCTTAAGACAAGTTCCCCACAACTTCAGTGGTGAACCAAGGGGACAAGGGCTGTCACATGTCCTGGCCACCTCCTCAAAGTGCAGGTACTTTTTTTTTTTTTTTGCTTTTTGGGTCACACCCAGCGATGCTCAGGAGTTAGTTATTCCTGGCTCTACGCTCAGGAATTACTCTTGGTGGTGCTCGGGGGACCATATGGGATGCTGGGGATCGAACCCGGGTCAGCCTCGTGCAAGACAAGCACCCTACCCACTGTGCTATCGCTCCGGCCCCACAGGTACCGTTTCAACAGAGATGACTAGGATCACTAATCTGGAGGTGAATGCAATCACCGTGAGCTTCTTCCAAAGGAAGGAAACAAATTCCAGATCAGGTAAAAGCCAATAAAAGAGAACGGTAAACCTTAAAAAACCAATAGGACAGGGCACAGGGTACTACCAAGTCACTACCAATTCCTTTTGTGCACAGGGAAAGAGACTAATGGTCATGAGCATCTCCACTGTTTCCTGCTATAATGGCTCTCCTGGGCTCCATACCTTCCAAATCATCAATTGTCTTTTCCAGCTTGGCTACCGATCTCTCAGCAAACTCAGCACGGGTCTCTGCCTGGGGAGACAAGAAACCAATCAGAATCAGAGATGACTAAGATAAGTAAGAGAAGGATCCATTCTATACCTTTCAAAAACAACGCCAGCCAGTCAAAGACCAAACTATGACCGGAGATATAACTTTCAAATATTTTAGTCCTCCCCTATAATCCACCTCTCAACTCACCTCCTTGAGTTTATCAGTAAGAATCTTTATCTCTTCTTCATATTTATCTTCTTTTTTGAGAATACTGTGAGAGGCAGAACAACAATTTCAGAGCAGAAAGCACCTGTACAGATAATACCCCCTCCCTACATTTACTCTCACACTTTTGGATTTTCTTGAATTTTATGCTCACACTTTCGGATTTTACGTACTATAAATGGTCCACGAGGTAGAGCAAGACCCATTTCTGGAAAAGTCTTTAAAACCCCAAATCCACAGCCTTAGAGCCAGGAGCCCTCCAATTAGAATATGGTATAATTTTGTTTTCTAAGTGGACCTAAGCCCTGATCTTATTTAGATAGAGCCGGGGAGACAACTGTTGAGTTCCCCTACTTCATTAGGTAGTCTCACGTGACTGGCAGCCCCACCCGGGAGCAAAGAGAAGTCATCTGTCTTGATTGCTCGTTAGGCCTTAGATCTCATACGATTTGCTGCCCCCACCTGTCTGTCAGAAAACTCAAGAGAACCCGCGTAACTGCTGTTCTGTACAGCAGGATCAACTTTAGGAGAGCATGGCCATAGCCGCCTGAGACAGGAAGTCATTGGAGCTACGGCGCTCAAGTGCACAGGAATTAGCTTTAGATCTGGAGTGTGCACCGAGGGAGCAGGACACATCTCCCTGGATTCTATAAGGAATGGGTGTCCGAGTTATTTCACCCAGGCAGGGCTGGGTCCAGGCCCCAACACCTGTCACTTTCACAAACCAGCCCCTACCTTTTCCGCCTGCGCCTCAAGAGACTTGAGGTTGTTGGTGACATTCTTCAGCTCCTCCTCCAGCTCAGAACACTTACTGTGAATATTTTAAATACCGCAGGAGAGGAAAGAGGGAGAAGAGGAGAATAAAAAGGGGGAGAGAGAGAGACATATAGACATGAATTGAACCTATATGTAGAGAGTGTTGAAAGGCTACTTGGGAAAAGAAAGTTCCGGTAATGTGAGCAAGCACTGCCCTCCTCCCTCTACCACTGCCATGTCAGGAGCCGGACCCTCCTGGGTGAGGACTCAAAATGTTTTCGTCCTAATAAAGAAGAGCCCTGCAAGAAATCACTTTGGGAATGAGTCCTAACTACAACCTCGGGAGGAGGTGGAAACAGATGCCCAACCCCAGTAGGGCCCAAGTCATCCAGGGAAAGAGAGACCCTGTTGGAGAAGCAGGGGAGTGACTGGGAAAGAAGAGATGAGAGAGTGGAGAAGAGTGGAGCATTCCATGAGGAGGCGAGAGCATCACCGTGGAGGGAGGCAGCTGCAATACAAAACCAGAGCAAACCAAACCAAACCACACCGCACACAGAACCATTCTGGGTCTAAGGTTAGTACCTTTTCCTCAGCAGCACTCAGACACTTCAGGTTCTGGTCCATCAGTCTGATCTGCTCATCCATCTCTCGGCAACGGCTGTTAGTGATAGTCACGGGGGATCGCACAAGCCAGGTTGTGGGAGGGAGAAAGGTCAAAAAAGGAACACAGCGAGAAAACAAGCAGCAAAATGGAAGGAGGAAAAAAGAGGGGGTGGGGACACGCCACACACCACCATGGCCGTGATATGTCATGTCTGGGAGAAGGGATGCGAGGGAAGCACAGGTCTCCATGCACCAGCACTGACTTTGTTATACAAGGCCCAGAGGTGCTGGCAACGGGGCGATTTACACGTGCCTCTGCCCTAACGTCCCCCAGCACACCGGCAAGTGGGAAATAAGCTTAAGGCACCTCAATACCTCAAGGGACATCATATCCCAGGTAGCAGGACGCAGGAGGGCACCCGATTAACAGTTCACCCTCGTATTATCTCTGTGCCTCCCCAACTCGTACACCACCCTCCCTCTGCCCCCCATCAACACCCCATCAATAGTATAAAAAACCTCATGTATCCTTGTCCTTGGTCCCTAGTCAAGGCAGTAAGAAAGCCCCAAACCACTCTCAGGGCCCCAAGAACCAGTGATGGTGCCCATACTTGCCCATACTCTAGGCCCTGTGTAACAAAGTTGAAGGAAGGCTAGTGTTCAAGCCAAACATTTGTGCCAAAGGGTCAGGGACAATGGCTTAAGATCTGGGGAGCAAGATACTCACGACTCGGCCAGCTCAGCGCGTTCCTCTGTGCGTTCCAAGTCACCCTCAATAATCACCAACTTACGAGCCACCTACAAGAGAGAAGCCCAGGCAGAGCTCAGTGAAGCAGAGCCTGAGAGGGTACTCATTTCTTGGTGCTGCAGGGAGAGGTGGAGGCCGGTGTCTCCCAATCCGAGGCCAGCATTCTACCGCGGAGTTTCCAAAGAGAGAACGAATGGGAGCCCCACCTCTTCATACTTCCGATCTGCCTCTTCTGCAATATGCTTAGCTTCTTTGAGCTGAATTTCCTGAAGTTCCATTTTTCTTCATCTTTTAAAGCTCGGTTTTCAATAACCTTCATCCCTCTGGAAGAAGAGACAGGGACAAGCATGGCACACACACTCTCAAGGAACCCCCTGAAGCCCGCTCCTCCTGCTGGGCCGTCCCAAAGCACTAGCCCTTCATTCAATTATTTTCCAATTTCACGAACACACAACAAATGCACACTTCAGAAATGAAATCTAAAAAACCCTAAAGTCATAAAGCAAACAAGTAGAAGTCTCCCCACTTCTAGTCCTGCTCAGGCAATCTTCGATATCCTTCTATAAATGTTTTGTACAGAAAAAAAAAGGCAAGAAAAGATCTCACAATAGGGGCCGGAGCGATAGCCCAGCGGGTAGGGCATTTGCCTTGCATGCAGCCAGCCCATGCCGGCCCGGGTTCGATCCCGGCATCCCATATGGTCCCCGAGCACCGCCAGGAGTAATTCCTGAGTGCAGAGCCAGGAGGAACCCCTGAGCATTGCTGGGTATGGCCCAAAAGCGCACAAAAAATAAATATAATCCAAACTGCTGGGCTCCAGCCTCCAGAGTTTCTGAATGAGAAGAGAGCGGTTAAAGGACAGCGCACACGCTGTGCATGTGAGGGCCCAGGTTCGATCCTAGGCACGCGGCCCAGCACACCCGGGAGGGAGCATTTCCAGGTGTGCCCTGATCCATCATCCCCCTACAACAAAAGTTTCCAGGGGCAAGAGAGTTTAAGAGGTAAGTAAGGTTCCTTGCATGCAACCACTTTTTTTTTTTTACTCCTGGCGGTGCTCGGGGACCATATGGGATGCCGGGGATCGAACCCGGGCGGCACAGGCCGGCCCTCGTGCAAGGCAAATGCCCTACCCGCTGGGCTATCGCTCCGGCCCCTCATGCAACCACTTTAACGACGACCCTGCTTCAGTGCTTGGTACCTGATACAGTGCCCTGAGAAGTGCCAAGGGTCTGTCTCTTCAGGCCAGACGAACCCCTTAACGCACCACCAGGTATGGCCCAAACAGCCTCTGTTCCCCACCCCCACACCAAAAAGGGGAGAAAACCAAAATTTATGAATAAAGGCTCTAATTTAAAGATCCAGGAAAGGGTTGAGAATCTTGACTTTCTACCAAGTTCCCTGGTACTACTGGCCTGAGACTTCACTGTGAGGATTACTTCTTTAGAGACGCTCATTTCACAAAGTAGTTTAGGATTCATAAAATTTAGGTCAAACTGTGAATTCACTTAAGATTATTATGTCTCTTTGTTTAGAAAAACAGCAATTACAGGGAGGAGATGGGAACAGCTAAAGTGGTAGGGCACATGCCTAGCATGTGGGAGCCCCAGAATTAAATCCCTGCCACTCCCACTGACAATAGGTATGGCCCTTATTTAAAAAAAAAATTATGGACTGGAGCAACACTACAGAGGGTAGGGTGTTTGCCTTGCATATGGCCAACCGGGTTCAATCCCTGGCACCCCATATGGTTGGTCCCGAGTATCACCAGGAGTGATCCCATAGTGCAGAGTCTGTAAGCCTTGAGTATCAGAGTGTGGCCCCAAACAGAAAGATGGAAGGGCCACTGAGTCCAGGCAACACCATCTCTCCTCAAAAGAGAGACTATTGGGGGCGGAGCAATAGCACAGCAGGTAGGGCATTTGCCTTGCACGCAGCCGACCTGGGTTCGATCCCGACATCCCGTATGGTTCCCAAGCACCCCCAGGAGTACTTCCTGAGTGCAGAGGCAGGACTTACCCCTAAACATCACTGGGTGGACCCAAAAAGCAAAAAGAGAGAGAGAGAGAGAGAGAGAGAATATTCAAAACTGGAGAGAACTCAACTGGCTGAGCAAGTGCTTGTCACGTGGGAGGACCAGGTTCAATCCGAGAAGACAGGGCTGGAGCGATAGCACAGTGGGAAGCCTGTTTGTCTTGTACACAGCTCAGCCCAGTATCAGCCAGGTTCAATCCTTGGCATCCCATACTGTTCCCTGAGTGCCGCCAGAAGTAATTCCTGAGTGCAGAGCCAGGAGTAACACCGGGCATCATTGGGTATGACCCAAAAAACAACAGCAAACCAAAAAACCAAACAAACCAAAAACACTCAGAGGACAGAGCTGGAAATAGCCTCTGAGCATCACAGGCTGCAGCCTCAGAATAAAAACCAAAGCAGAAGGAAGGCTCCAGTCTGAGAGACCACCACTTAAAGAACACATCTGTAAGGAACTCTCAACCAGACCAGAGCAATAGTACAGCAGGTAGGGCATTTGCCTTGTGCGTGGCTCACCAGGGCCTAATCTCCCAGCATCCCATATGGTCCCTCCAGTATCACCACAAGTGATCCTTTAACATAGAGCCAGGAGTAAGCCCTGAGCACAGCTGGGTAAGGCCCCCAGCCCCCAAGAAACTTTTTTTTTGGGTCACACCGGCGATGCTCAGGGGTTACTCCTGGCTCTGCACTCAGGAATTACTCCTGGCGCTTATCGGGGGACCATATGGGATGCCGGGATCGAACCCGGGCGGCACAGGCCGGCGCGTGCAAGGCAAACGCCCTCCCCGCTGGGCTATCGCTCCGGCCCCAGCCCCAAGAAGAAACTCCGATCAAAGCAATTCCAAACTTCTGGAATCCACACTCCACCAGGCAGGTCCCTCTCCACACCTCTCACTCTCATCAGCTGCTTTCTCAGCTTCCTCCAGCTTTTGCAGGGCAGTTGCCAGGCGCTCCTGAGCACGGTCCAGTTCCTCTTCAACCAGCTGGATCCTACGGTTCAAGGATGCCACCTCAGCCTCAGCCTGCAGCCAAATGAAAGAAGGAAGAAAAGAGTCAGAAGTAGTGAAAAGCAGTATGGGAACCATGGGGAAGTGAAAACCTGACAGAGGAAACCAACCCTGTTAAGCTCAGATAAATGCAAGATAAGCTGGCACAGTGAGTTATGTTTAGATTTCCTCCTTTTCCAGAAACAAACTCTCGTATGAGCCACAGGAAGAGGGTTTTAAGACTCAGATCCTGGGGCTGGAGCAATAGTCCGGCGGGTAAGGGCATTTACTTTGCACGTGGCCAACCAGGTTCGATCCCTGGCATCCCATATGGTCCCCCAGCACTGTCAGGAGTTTAGTGCTGAATGCAGAGCCAGGAATAACCCCTGAGCATTGCTGGATATGACCCAAGAAGCAAAAAAACACCAAAAAACCTCAGATCCTTTGCTTCGCGGGAGAAAACCCTTGGAAATGGATTTCTTTCCTGCTTGAACTGAAGTCAACTCTTCGACAGAATAACCGTCTGAAGAGTGGACGAAGGAATGGACTAATGTCATGCTTAACTTTTCATCCCTCAACCTGCTGTCCACCCATCCTTTTTGGAGGCCCATTCCTAGAAGTGCTTGGGGGCTATTTGGGTTACCGGGGATGGACATGCAGCGCTAGGGATGAGACTCAAGCTTCAGCAATAAAAGGCATAACATAGGAACCACATAACCAGCCACTTGCAGTTTCCTTTCTTGCTTTTCTTCTGGGAGGTGGGGGAGGTACTCTCAGCTCCCAGCTCGCTGTGACAGTACTCGGGGCGATGCTATGCCAGGGACAGAACCTGGACCTCCCGTACAACACCTGTCTCCATTCCTTTGAATTATCTCCCTAGCCCAACCCACCTCGTAACTAGAGAAAACTGCTTTGGGGGACCAGCGCGTAATACAGCTAGTAGGACATTTGCCTAGGACACAGCCAACCTGGGTTCAATCCCTAGCACCTGATATAATCCTCTAAGCAGAATCAGGAGTAAGCCATGAGGACTGATGGATATGCGCCCCGCCCCAAAGAAAAAGGTGGAGGGGGTGTCAGAGCCATGCCTGAGGCTGGAGCTCAGGCTCTGCAAGAGGAGCTGTCAGCTGAACATGGCACCATGTGGTCCTTCAACCGCTGCCTGACAGAACCCTAAAACAGGCACAGAGGGTACAGAAGAACACTTCCTCTGCGCCCACCTGTCTTCCCATCTTTTTTGTTGTCATTTTGTTTTTTGCTTTCTGGGTCACACTTGGCAATGCTCAGGGGTTACTCCTGGCTCTGCGCTCAGGAATTACTTTTGGTGGTGCTTGGGGGTCCATATGGGATGCCGGGGATCGAACCCGGTCGGCGCGCGTGCAAGGCAAAAGCCCTCTCCCCTGTGCTATCGCTCTGGCCTCCTTTCTTCCAATCTTTTGTATTTTGCAGTGCCACAAACTGAAGCGAGCATCTTCCACATGCAAGGCAAGGACTTTACTACTAGGTTAACACCCCCTTCTCCAAATCAGAGTGGTGATCACTAGCCATTTTCCTAATCATTCCCTTCGTTTCACCCTCCAGTCAGTGTATTTTAGGATTATTTTTGGCCTCAAATACCAAAGTCCCCAAGCCCGCTTAAGCACAAACTGGAGCCACAGGAATCCAGTCCCTCATCCTCAGCAATGGAAACTAGGGACAAGTCTCCAGGTAGCGCTCCTGAGCCCCTACCAGCAGGAACGCTCCACTGCCCCTCCCCCATACCTGGCTGGCAGGTACACTGACTCTGCCACCACATACAAGAATTTAATCTGCCCGCACCACCCAGTCCTGATGCTTATCCAAGCTTGGTAAACACGATCTCTTTTCTCCAGCCCAGATTCAGATCGTGCCTGAATTCTATTACCCTGATTTCCTCCTGGCAGTGAAGAGTGGGAGCAGCTATAGAAATAATCTGGGCCACTAGCCCCAACGGGGAGGGACAGAGCCCATAAAAAAGAACCAGGTTACCTGACATAAAAATTTCAAATATAGGGGTCGCGGATCTAGTACAGCAGGTAGGACTCCGCACGCAGCTGACCCGGGTTCGATGCCTGGCATGATAAAGGTATCTCCATGCCCAGCCAGGAGTGACTGCACCCCAGAGAGCAGAGCCAGGAGTAAGCCCTAAGCAGTGTGGAGTGTGCCACCCCCAAAAAATAAAATAGGGACCAGAGAGATAGTACAAAGGGTTCAAAAGGGTTAGATTGCCTGCATGCAGCTTACCCTGGTTTTGATCCCTGACACTGCATGGGCCCCAGCAACCACAGGAAGTGACTCCTGAGCAGAACCAGGAGTAGCTCCCAACTACTAGGTGTGATCCAAATTAAAAACCCAAACACTAACAAAGAAAGGGTTCAGGGACCAGGGCTGTATAACCACCAGGAGACAGGAAAAAACTGAGAAGCCCAAATAATGTAAAATTACTAAGAAGCCATTTGTGTCTCTGCACTATTCCAAAGA